>OX578152.1:117870565-117895565 GCA_951213105.1 Amaurobius ferox
AGCTTGCTTAGCGTGCCCTTTCGACCTGCCATCTACGCAGGCGTAGTCCTCCTGTTGAGGCTCTACCCCTTGTTTGCTTACATTTGCCAACACCCGGAATTCTCTTCACGATCATTTACACTTCGCCCGCGTAGCGAGCGGGTGTACATGCCGGCCCCGATTCCTAAACCCGACGACCTACCAGCAGTTCTAGAGCGTTTTTTCTTTAAGCGCTACGCTCTAGAGAATGCAATAAGATTTCTTTCACTTTAGTGGAATATTATAATAATGCAGAAAACTGAATCTGAGCCGTGTTATTAGTCAGGTAAATATTTTATTCGAGATTTAACTGATTATACAACGCATGATGTTAAAATGTAAACAAATAACATGATTTCAATTAAATAGATAATTAGCATGCTAAAAGTACTAACAATCGTGATCGTTAAAAATTAGTTTTCATAATTACTTGATTTAATTGTTTATAAAAATTAACAATATAACATATAATATTGTTAACGGCAATAATAAGTACATTTAGTACGAGAGAAGACACTTCTCGTAATAAGTTTTATATTTTTGGGCCAAACGATTAGTCAATCATTTCATGGAATATTAATTAAATACAAATTGCATTTTGATGTGCATGTAAGTAAAAAAAATCTGATGTGGGCAACACATGACTTTCCTTATATAATGTAATGAATTTACTACTTTTACAGTAAAAAAATAGGTTTTTCTTATAGTAAATACTTATATTCTTTCCAAGATATTGAATTTTCGACAATTAGCCGTCATTTTCATTAATTTAGTGTCATTTTTATTGGCAACATTTCAAAAAGTCGCCAAGTTGGCGATATTCCGCCAAATTCGTCGCCAAAATCTCGCCAAGCGTTATGGACGAAGAAATAGGTTATTCTTACAACAGATAAATGACTATTGGCGTTCAAATACAAAAGTATTACTCAAAGTATCTTTTTTCATGAATGGAACGAGCTGGATCCACGAGAATCACCCAATTTATCACATGGTATTACATATGAAAAGTGAGCATGTTTCTCGATAGGAATTTTTTTTTTATAAATATATGACTTTTTGATAATTTTTTTGAAAAATATGCAATATCTCGAGAACGATTCGTGTTAGCGTTCTAAAATTTATGTCAATCGTTTTCTAATGAAAAATTGCATAAGAAATGTCTATTTGTGTAACTTTATTAGCGGTTTTGGTTTTTTGACGATTTTTTCAAAATTTCACTCGAAAATGTAGGGGGTTCTGAA
This sequence comes from Amaurobius ferox, assembly GCA_951213105.1. Taxonomy (NCBI): domain Eukaryota; kingdom Metazoa; phylum Arthropoda; class Arachnida; order Araneae; family Amaurobiidae; genus Amaurobius; species Amaurobius ferox. The sequence goes on from OX578152.1 coordinate 117,871,825, forward strand.
CATTCGATTGCGTATAAAAACAATAGGCTTCTAGTGTTTACAGATTGTGATTTTTGCACCAAATTTCGTTCGAATCGGTCCATTCGTTCGTCAGTTATCGTCTCCACAGACTCACTAACACACAAACACATCACTTCAAAAATGTTTGATTCGTGATCAGGAATGCTTGAAACGTGCTCTTCCTGTCGAAAACTCGAATTTGAATTTTCGACCCCGTCACAAAACTTTTTTTATGCATTATGTATATAAGGAAAGTAATAAGTTATTTTATTTTGATCAATGAAGCTGCCAAATTTGTTAAATTCATATGCTCTTGACATTCATTCAATGGTTATAACACTGTGGTGTGACTTTATATATAAGCACATCTGACAACTTTACCTACAACGAGCAGATGGTTGCCATAGTAACAGATTCGTTTTTTTTTTCAAATCCAATAGCGATAAGTTAAATACATAAAGCACATGAAAAATATATTTAGAAATTGGATTTTGAATGTTAGGAAACCATTGATTGAAACTCAAACCATCAGTCTTACGTAACGAAAATTTAGTTTCATGTGTTAAAAACGTTTAATATACGGACTGTGCTGTTGCGCCAACGCTAGCATTAAGATTTTCACGAAAAATAAGTTACTTGGCACTTCGAAGTAATTTTACACGTTGTCACCAAGGGAAACACCAAATTTTGATGCAAAATTAAAATTCTGATGTGGGCAACACATGACTTTCGTTATATAATGTAATGAATTTACTACTTTTATAATAAAAACAATAAGTTTTTCTTATAGTAGATACTTATATTCTTTCCAAGATATTGAATTTTCGACAATTAGTCGTCATTTTCATTGATTTAGCATCATTTTTATCCATTTGGCGAGATTTTCATTAATTTGGCAACATTTTAAAAAAGTCGCCAAGTTGGCGACATTCCGCCAAATTCGTCGCCAAAATCTCGCCAAGCGTTATGCACTAAGAAAAAAGTTATTCTTACAACAGATAAATAACTATTGGCGTTCAAATACAAAAGTATTATTCAAAGTATATTTTTTCATGAATGGAACGAGCTAGATCCACGAGAATGATGTCACTCAATTTATCGCATGGTATTACATATGAAAAGTGAACATGTTTCTCAATAAGAATTTTTTTTTATGTGACTTTTTCATAATTTTTTAAAAAAAATGTACAATATCTCGAGAACGGTTCGTGTTAGCGTTCTAAAATTAATGACAATCGTTTTCTAATGAAAAATTACATAAGAAATGTCTATTTGCGTAACTTTATTAGCGGTTTTGACTTTTTGACGATTTTTTCAAAATTTCATTCAAAAATTTAGGGGATTCTGAACAGTCGATTACGTATAAAAAAAATCTGATGTGGGCAACACATGACTTTCCTTATATAATGTAATGAATTTACTACTTTTACAGTAAAAAAATAGGTTTTTCTTATAGTAGATACGAATATTCTTTCCAAGATATTGAATTTTCGACAATTAGTCGTCATTTTCATTGATTTAGCATTATTTTTATCCATTTGGCTAGATTTTCATTAATTTGGCAACATTTCAAAAAAGTCGCCAAGTTGGCGACATTCCGCCAAATTCGTCGCCAAAATCTCGCCAAGCGTTATGCACGAAGAAAAAAGTTATTCTTACAGCAGATAAATGACTATTGGCGTTCAAATACAAAAGTATTATTCAAAGTATGTTTTTTCATGGATGGAACGAGCTAGATCCACGAGAATGATGTCACTCAATTTATCGCATGGTATTACATATGAAAAGTGAACATGTTTCTCAATAGGAATTTTTTTTTTTTATGTGACTTTTTCATAATTTTTTTTAAAAATGCACAATATCTCGAGAACGGTTCATGTTAGCGTTCTAAAATTTATGCCAATCGTTTTCTAATGAAAAATTACATAAGAAATGTCTATTTGCGTAACTTTATTAGCGGTTTTGATTTTTTGACGATTTTTTCAAAATTTCATTCGAAAATTTAGGGGGGTTCTGGACATTCGATTACGTATAAAAACAATAGGCTTCCAGTGTTTACGGATTGTGATTTTTGTACCAAATTTGGTTCGAATCGGTCCATTCGTTCGTCAGTTATCGTCTCCACAGACTCACTGACACACACACACATACTTTCACACACACACACACAGACATCACTTCAAAAATGTTTGATTCGTGATCAGGGATGCTTGAAACGTGCTCTCCCGTCGAAAACTCGAATTCGAATTTTCGACCCCGTCACAATACTTTCCTTATACATTCTGTATATAAGGAAAGTAACAATAGGCTTCCAGTGTTTACGGATTGTGATTTCTGTACCAAATTTGGTTCGAATCGGTCCATTCGTTCGTCAGTTATCGTCTCCACAGACTCACTGACACACACACACACACACACACACACACACACACACATACACAGACATCACTTCAAAAATGTTTGATTCGTGATCAGGGATGCTTGAAACGTGCTCGTTTGCTTGACAGTATGCAAATTTTCATTATTACTTTCCTTATATACATAATGTATAAGGAAAGTATTGTGACGGGGTCGAAAATTCGAATTCGAGTTTTCGACGGGAGACCACGTTTCAAGCATCCCTGATCACGAATCAAACATTTTTGAAGTGATGTCTGTGTGTGTGTGTGTGTGTGTGTGTGTGTGTGTGTGTGTGTGTGTGTCAGTGAGTCTGTGGAGACGATAACTGACGAACGAATGGCCCGATTTAAACCAAATTTGGTGCAAAAATCACAATCCGTAAACACTGGAAGCCTATTGTTTTTATACGCAATCGAATGTTCGGAACTCCCCTAAATTTTCGAATGAAATTTTGAAAAAATCGTCAAAAAATCAAAACCACGAATAAAGTTACGCAAATAGACATTTCTTATGTAATTTTTCATTAGAAAACGATTGACGTAAATTTTAGAATGCTAACATGAACCGTTCTCGAGATATTGCACATTTTTCATAAAAATTATCAAAAAGTCATATAAAATTAAAAAAAAATATTTCTTATTGAGAAACATGTTCACTTTTCATATGTCATACCATACGATAAATTGGATGACATCATTCTCGTGGATCTAGCTCGTTCCATTCATGAAAAAGATACTTTGAGTAATACTTTTCTATTTGAACGCCAATAGTCATTTATCAGCTGTAAGACTAACTTATTTCTTTGTCCATAACGCTTGGGGAGATTTTGGCGACGAATTTGGCGGAATGTCGCCAACTTGGCGACTTTTTGAAATGTTGCCAAATAAACGAAAATCTCGTCAAATGGATAAAAATGACGCTAAATCAATAAAAATGACGACTAATTGTCGAAAATTCAATATCTTGGTAAAAATATTAGTATCGACTATAAGAAACACCTATTTTTTTTACTGTAAAAGTAGTAAATTCATTACATTATATAAGGAAAGTCATGTGGTGCCCACATCAGATTTTTTTGTTTTGGAAACGTAAAGACAAAATGGTCCGTCTGATGTCACGTGCTCATAGTCTATTGTAAAGAACCTTTCTGCCCCAACCGGGAGTCGAATCACGCACCTTAGATTCAATACCAATAACATTGCGCCGTAGATCTTTTATATATGATTCATTATCTATGAAAGTACTGTCACTGCATTTTGTAGTAACTGATATGTACTGCACGCGTCAAAAAATTTTTCATTAGTTACTGAGGGTTTAATTTCAGTATACATTAATGCAGATCAATTACACAGATGGTATAAGTATTTTTTTTAAATACCGACCTGTAACTTATTATTTAAATTGTAAACAATCAATGTTATATTATAAAAAAGAAATTGTTTGACATTTTAATGAGTTGAAACCGCGTTTAATTAAAGGAAACTGCATTATTTTGTAACTTTATTGATTAAATTGCTTCCGGGGTAAACACATTTTTTTTTACGTAGCTCAGTTCAAGATTAAAGGTGGTTATTTTCTGTTACGATTTTTTTTTTCACTTGGCAAAATTGGTTTCTTAAAAGACTAAATCTTTGATCTTTAAAATAATATTCACAAAGGTCACGTATGTATTGGGGCGAATTAAAGCAAAAAGTATTTATTTTATTTGGTTGATGTACACCTGATGTTACAAATATACCTGATAATAATGTTACAAATATACCTGATAATAATGTTACAAAAATACCTGATAATAATGTTACGAATATACCTGATAATCATGTTACGAATATAGCTGATAATAATGTTACAAATATACCTGATAATAATGTTGCAAATATGCCTCATATCTGTTTTCTTATCTTATTAATGCCTAGCTGAAAAACGATATACATTGTCCCAAGGGAAGTCCTTAATCACCCCAATAACTTTGCAAAGAAAGATCCATGAGTGTACACGTTAGTTCCAGCTGTAGTAAAGTGACTATGCCTGATCGAATGAAAGGTATTGCAGCACCACTACAAGAGAATTTCAAAAGCTAGAATAACGAACTCGGCAACAAAATGAGAAAGAGGAAGGGTGTCAATTATAAAGTTGTCAAAGATTAACTATTTAGTAGGAATCGAGATCAGGAATGTACGAAACGGGCATATGGTAGAGGATAGACAATACCTGCCAAAAAATCACTGCACTGTTTCTAAAAGTACGCGGTCAAATTATTTCTCGGACTATATGTGCATTGTTGCTGAAAGTTTTGAACTGGCAGTGTATGTAAATGTCCTTCATTTTAGCCTTTCTGACTAGGACACAGCCATTCAACAACAGTCCTATTGTGATAGATAAATGCAATGATATAGTTTCAAATTTTTGTTTTATCAAAGCTTGTCTGGATTTCTATTTTCTTATCCGGCTTCATCTATATTTTCATCTTCATCCTTAAAAGCCCATTTTCTTGCTCGATTCTCCTATACTTGCTGCAGAGCCAACTTGAATATATCGTGAAAGCTATGATTCGTCTTTATGTGCAATTTTATCCCCATGCGCCCATTATGTGTACATTGACCGGATGGTTTCCATAGTGACTGATTTGATTTTGAATACCAGTTAAGAATATTACTTTCCCTGCATAGTAATGTATAGGGAAAGTATTGGAATCTTACTGAAAATCGCAACTCGAGTTTTCAACGGAACTACACGTTTTGGGACCTCTACAATACAAAAGAACTATTTTTAACTTGACGTTTGTGTGTGTTTAACGTATGCATCCAATCTACTTCAAAAACTAACGGACTCAATTTCATAAAATTTGGTATGTAAGCCACTTGTGGGTGACCCTGGTGCTGATTAGTTCTTAGTACGATTCGAGATAAAATAACCCGCCTTTTTTTGCGAAATGGTTCGAAAATTGCCTGTGTCCATTCTAGCTGAAAAACTAATAGATCTGATTTTGCAAAATTTGGTAAATAAGTCACTTATAGGTTATTTAGGAGCTGATTAGATTTTGGTACTATAATAAATATATAAAAAAAATAATCTGCCTTTTCTTTTGCGATATGGCCCGCAAAAATTGTCAAAATCTGAAATATAAAACTACGTATTCTCAAATATATCAATTAAATGCTTGTCTGATACGTAATTTTTAAAGATAAAAATAATAAGATCGACCCCATTACACTATAATTAGCCGTTCTCGAGGAATTTTATTTTTTTCGTATTTTCGCTACGCCACCCTTGTCGCCACCTTTTATAAGTCCAGTTACCAAATGAGAACAAAAATTGAATTGAAAATGAATTAAATTGAATTAAAATAAAGAGAAAGTGAATATAAGTCTGCAAGGAAAGTCATGTGTTGCCCTCACCAGATTTTTTTTTAAATTAAAATATGAAAGAAAAATAATTAATATTTTTGAATTTTTCTATAAGAAATAATGCTTGAAAAATCTTAAAATTCGCATCATTCGAGCTTTAATCGTAAGAATTACTAAACAGTCTATCTAGTTTTTTACATAATTAATATATCTATAATACACATATATTGGGTAGCGGTAGACACACACACACACACACACACACGGGCTTCTTTTCAAGAGGTTTAAAATGTGAGCAAGATATCCCAAAACGTGACTATAAAAAAAAAGTGGTTCCAGTCCAATGGATCTGAAACGGTTTTGCGTGAATAAAATTTTGTAAAATAAAACTCAATTTTTGTAATATCGAAAAAAAAAATGACTCAATCCAAAATCTGATTATGTACACCTATAGGGCTTTCAAAGAGCTACAAATTCTTGCTTATTGTTTATAGCTATTACTTTTGGTTTTTTAATACTAGAACGACGGATATTTTGAACTACCTAGAACGATGGGCAGAGGTTAATTTGACCGCCATAGAAAAAATACAAGATACCTTTAATTCAAAACCAAAACATCATAGTTATATAGCATTTAGGATGTTTCTTCGACACATTTTTTGCAATAAGTTTTCTTGATCAATGAAGTATTCATAAAGGGGGTCCGGATGTCTGGATCCCCTGAAATGAAATTTCTGGATACGCCCTTGCCTGTGCTCTCGTGTTTTCTCGTTCAATTGTGATCCAGTATCAATTTAATCAAGTTTAATTAGTTTTTTTCAAACTTTTTTTGGATTAAAAGTTCACTATACTTTGGATCCCTCTCCCCCCCCCCCCCCTCCGAAATAAAATTGTTCTTGGCATTTTCCACAGGTGGGCTTATCACATGATGAACACAAATCATGTGTTTTATTATACGGCAGAACGAACACTGACGACATTTCTTACTTTTCGCCACCGTTCCGCGAGGAAAGTACGCGGATCGCAGTTCGTTCAAAAGATTCAAATTAAGCATCGTCGAGCAGTTTGCGATTATTATAAAACCTAGAATCATTTTCTTCTGTGTTTTCAATAACTTTAAGAAAATAAGAAAAGTCATAAAATTTTAATGGGCTGGGATAAAAGGCTGGGAGGTCAAAATGACTGCTTCCGTCGTTCTAGTTGTTTAAGATATGAGCATTACAAACACGTGACAAGATGATGACTAGAAAACTGTAACAGCTTCTTTTTTTAAAATAAATATAGATTTACAAACTATATCTCTATAAAAAAAGGCTTAATTTAGCATTCTAATACACTGGCTTCCAAAAATTAAGCATGGATGGTAAAATCAACAAAAATGGAAAAGTAAAGATTTGATTAACTCAAAATTTTACATAAAGGTAGCGAATGTGTTTATGCATTAAAGAAACAAGAATTATGTACAAAGATGAAAAATATATTTATTTTTTGTAAGTTATATGATTACGTCACATTTGGGTCATTAACAAAATGATGTTTAAAGGCAAACAAACCAAATAAAATGTACATTAATATGGTATGTGAACACTCCGGACCTTTACAAAAACTTTACAACGACTTTCCATGCTTTCAATGAGGTGATCAACCATCGCAGATGCGAGCAATGGCCATTCCTCCAATAGGATAGTTTCCAACTCTCCGAGACTGGCTGGAGGAGGTAAACGTTCAGAGACAGCACGCCCGTGGGCATACCAAAAGTTTGCAATGGGATTAAGGTTGAGGGAATACGCCGGTCACTCCATACGAGAAATGCCCCCACTTTCGGGTATTCGTCAACGATGTTAACTCGGTGGGGACGGGCATTATCGTCCATAAGGAGAAAATCAGGACAAACTGCTGCAGCGTAAAGTCTCGCAATTGGATCTAAGACTTCATCGCGATACCGTGCAGCCGTCACAGAACCGCGTTTAAAGATGTGCAACTCTGTGCGACATTCCATTAAAATTCTGGCCTACACCATGACGCTGCCATCTCTGAATGCGTGATGTTCTTGGCTTGATTGCGTATGTCACGTTCTCTTCAGACCCTTACACGCTTATCATCTGATCCCAGGTCAAATCTGGACTCGTCCGTGAACAGGACGTTGTACTAATCTGAGACAATCCAATTAACAAGTTGACGACACCACTTTAATCTTGCCCCTCTGGTATGAACGATTAGTGGAACACAAAAACGCGGTACTCGGGCGTACAGTCTCTTCACGTGGAGCCTTCGGCGCACAGTACTGGCAGATATTGTCTTACCAAGTGCCTCTGCAACCATGGATGTAACAGTTGTAGATGTCGCTCGTCGATTCCACTTGGCTACTATAGCAATATACCGATCATCAGAGGGGGTGGCAACCCTTGGATGACCGGAGATAGGTCTCCGGATAACTGTTTGACTTGTTTGGAATTGTTTCCATAATCGAAAAATTACCGAATGATCAACGCCAAAGAAAATAACGATATATTTGATTGATTGTCCTGCTTCAATGCTTCCGACAGCACGACTGCGCTCACTATCTGTCATTCGTCTTCTTTCAGCCATAGAAACACGAATATCATCAAAAATAATCCTAAAGTTATAAACACTTCGTATCAACATTTAAAAGCACCTCTTCAAACCCTTCAGAATGTTGGAGTCTTCAACGACTGCCTAATTAGCATATATCCGGACAGTCAATCATGATTGGCTATAACATACGATATTTGCATGCTGCTATCTACATCCGCAACGATTTTCAGCCACTCAGATTCAAGTACCGCTTTCAAAACATGAAAATTTGCGTTGCGCTAAATTTTTGGAAGTCAGTGTATATACACTTGTAGGACTTTCAAAGAACGACAAACTCTTGCTTATTGTTCAACAATAGCTTTTTTTAGTTTCTGAGATATAAGCATTACAAATTTGAAAACATAAAATTTTCAATCTTCTTCAACTTGACAAGACGATGACTTGAAAACTTAAGAGCCACTTTTAATAATAAATATAGATTTTAGTACTACATTTTATAGTACACATGTCGGCCGTTTACTATTTATTTATAATTTTTACTTTACCTGCAATACATGGTAATGTATAGGGAAATTATTGGATTCATACCAAAAATCGCAACTCGAATTTTCGATGCACGTTTTGGGACCAGTTACACATGAAAAATCTATTTTTAACGTGACGTCTGTGTGTGTCCCTGTCTGTGCATTATATGTATCCACTCTAACTCAAAAACTAATGGACCGAATTTCATCAAATTTTGTAAATAAGTTTCTTGTAGGTGACCCTGGTGCTGATTAGATTTTAGTGCAATTTGGGATAAAAAAAAACTGCTTTTTTTAGCGAAATGGCCCGCAAAAATTGTCAAAATTTAAAATAAAAGGCTTTGCATGCTCAAATGCATTAATTAAATGCTTGTTTTATATGTAAATTTTGACGATGAAAAGAATAAGACCAACCCAATTACTCTAGGACAAGCCGTTCTCGAGATATTTCAATTTTTCATATTTTCTCTACGCCGGTATTGAGAATAAATCCAATTTGTCACATGAAAACGAAAGCTGAATTAAAAATATAAATTCAGTGTAGCTTCAATTAATTATGCGTGTTATTTAATGCAATTATAAACTCTTTAAAGAATTATCAATGAAATAAAGAGGAGATGAATTTGAGTCTGCAGGAAAAGTCATGTGTTGCCCACATCAGATTATTTAACTCGCTATATATTTCGAGTGGAAATTAAAAAAATGAGAAAAAAAAAACAGCTCACTAGGAGAGCAACTTTAAGTTTCTCGAAAGAAAAAGTTCAAAGTATTAAAATATTGTATTTATTTTTATATATATTCATAATCTGGACCCCATTTCCGACAAAACACGAAAGTTATTTGCATTTTTATCCGTTATGTCCGGGGTATAAGTGTCAAAAGCTTTTACATTTTTCTTAACGCTCCTTTTTTTTTCGAAAGAAAAACCTCAACCGTAGATAATCCACCACATCAAAAATGGCTTTGCGCAGTAACAGAAAATAAAGCAAACACAAAGTAAATTGGGACAAAAATAAAATAATAAATATTTTTATTCTCCAATTCGAACCATATTGAGATACAGTTCAGCTATGCCCAGTAAATTTATTAATTTGGTGCAGTTTAGTGTTCTTTACTGCTACGAATATCTTAAGAATGTTTTTCGCTGCATATTTCCTATCCTCGAGGAAAAAACACATTTACAGGCAATACCGTTGTTATTTGAAGACCTGGACATTTGCGAAAAATTTGGTGAAATATTGAGATGTTTTTAGCGAGTTTTGAAAACGGCTATTTAAAAATTCCAGATAACTCAGCCGTAGTGAAAATTAAGAAAAAAGAAAGTATTAATAAAAGTTTTTAAAAATGTTAAAGTGAAATGTAATTTAAAATCTGATATGGACAGCACGTGACTTTCCCTATAGGCTTAAACGCATTTCCTCTTTATCTATATATATAAAGAAGAAAAGTATGTATGTTTGTATGTATGTATGTACATGGCCCACTCAATATGTCTCCGATCTAACTAAGAAAAACAATTTTTTTTTAGAAATTCTACTTTATTCATCAACATACTCTCCTTCAAGAGTGATACATTCATTCCAACGCTCCTCTAACTTTTCGATGCCTTTTTTGTAGAACGATTCATCTTTGCTCTCAAAATAGGCCTCAGTTTCGGCAATCACTTCTTCATTTGAGCCAAATTTCTTTCCCTGGAGGATCTTTTTGATGTCTGCAAAAAGCGAGTAGTCGCTGGGGGCCAGATCTGGAGAGTATGGTGGGTGAGGAAGCAATTCGAAGCGTAATTCATATAATTTAACCACCGTTTTCATCGACTTATGACACGGGGCATTGTCTTGGTGGAATAGCATTTTTTCTTTTGCATGTGAGGCCGTTTTTTCTTGATTTCTACACTCAATCGATCCAATAATGTCATGTAATATTCGCTATTGATAGTTTTACCTTTCTCAAGATAGTCGATGAACAAAATACCATGCGCGTCCCAAAATACGGATGCCTAACCTTGCCAGCTGACTTTTGGGTTTTTTGTCGCTTTGGACGACTTTCACCGGCTGCTATCCACTCAGCTAACGATCTTTTTGATTCAGGTGTGTAGTAATGGATCCATGTTTCATCCATTGTCACATACCGACGCAAGAAATCCTTCTTATTTCGCTTGATCAGCTCCATGCAGCGCTCTGAATCGTCGACGCGTTGTTGTTTCTGGTCCGGTGTGAACAAACGCGGCACCCACTTCGAAAGCAACTTACGCATGCTCAAATTTTAATGTAAAATTGTAAACACACTACCTTCTGATATCTTTAAGGTATCAGCTATCTCACGCAACTTCACTTTACGGTCTTTCAAAACTATTTTGTGAACTTTTTTTATGTTTTCCGGAACAACTGCTGATTTTGGGCGACCAGAGTGTTCAGCATCATCAGTGTTTGTACGACCGCGTTTAAATTCAGCGTACCAGTCAATAATAGTTGATTTCCCTAGTACAGAGTCTCGATAACGCTTATCAAGCCACTGTTTGGCTTCAACAGTATTTTTCCCCATCAAAAAACAATGTTTCATCAACACACGAAATTCTTTTTTATCCATTGTTTTAAAAATTACAAAATTGGGGTCACTAAAACCACTGTAACCTATAAACTAATTGTAAATAAACACGGGAGAACGGCCGAACCGAATTTGATGAAATTTGGTGGGTAGTCTTGAAATAGCCTCACTTAAAACTTAGTCTATATTTCGAGTTTTTACAATCAGGTGTTCCCGAGATATTAGTGAAAAACGAAACATTCGTTTGTCTCATCATCGCGAGAGAATAGCTGCACCGAATTTAATGAAATTTTGTGGGTTGCTGTGAAATATTTCTCCATAAATTTAGTCCAAGTTCCGAGTTTCTAAGACCCGGGGTTGTCGAGATATGAATGGAGAACGAAACTTTTTCCTAGGAGTTCTACTCTCTAACTCCATGATTCCCAACGAAAAAGGTTGGCCAACGTTGGTTTAAAACGTGAAAGTCAATTAAATCTCTGAGTTTTGTGGGAGTTAATTGAACGTATTAGTCACTTTTGAAAATCGCAGGTTTGAAATATGAATTTAAATGGAAACTCTGTCACCATGGTTATTTTTCACAAGCTTACTCAACAACGAAAAGTATTAAGAAATCAAAATGGTTATTTAATTAATCAGCATTTTGTGATGATTAATGGTTATTTAATTATCAGCATTTTATATCATGACAAGTCATTTGACTCTGCAGTGGACACCGATGATGCCGTTAATTACCAGCTCGAATTTCTGAACTACCTTGAGCCACCTGGAATGTCTTCTCATAACTTGAAGTTAAAGAAAGGATCAATGCTTCTGCGGAATCTGGACCCACCAAAACCATGCAATGGAACACGGCTCTGTGTCAAATATTTTACCAAATGTCACAGAAGCCACAGTATCAACGGGAAAGGCAAAAGGAGAGGACGTATTCATAACTTGATGCCGTTGATACCAACCGACCTACCATTTAGTTTCAAACGAGTCCAGTTCCCAGTTAGACTGGTATTTGCCCTCATGGCCAATTGTATGTGGCATGCTCAAGAGTAGGAACTTCACAAAATTTGTATGTTTTAGCTCCGGGAGGAAAATTAAAAAATCTGATGTGGGCAGTACATGACTTTTCCTGCAGACTTATTCACGTTCTCTTTATTTTAATTAAATTTAATTCACTTTTATTTCAATTTTCGTTCTCATTTGATAACTGGGCTTATTTTCAAAAGTGGAGTAGAGAAAATACTAAAAAACTAAAATATCTCGAGAACGGCTAGTCCTAGTGTAATGAGGTTACTCTTTTCTTCGTTAAAAATTACGTATAAAACAAGCATTTAATGGATATATTTGAGCATACGTAGTTTTTTAGGTTAGATTTTGGCGAATTTAGAAGGCCATAAAAATGCGATTTTTGAAGGCCATTCTGCAAAAAAAGGCAGGTTATTTTTTTTTCGAATCGTACCAAAATCAAATCAGCACCAGGGTGTCCTATAAGTGATTTATCTACCGAATTTTTTGGAATTCGGTCCATTAATTTTTCAGCTAGAGTGGATACAAGCTTTTGCGGGTCATTTCGCAAAAAAAGGGCGGGTTCTTTTATCCCGAACCGTAAACAAAACTAATAAGCACCAGATTCGTCCACAAGTGACTTACCTATCAAATTTTATGAAATTCGGTCCATTAGTTTTTTAGTTAGAGTGGATACAAAATCTGCACAGACAGACACACAGACACACACACACACAGACGTCACGCTAAAAATGGTTTTTTCGTATTCTAGAGGTCTTGAAACGTGTAGATCCGTCGAAAACTCAAGTTGCGATTTTCGACATGATGCCAATACTTTCCTTAAACATTACCATGTATTGCAGGGAGAGTAAAAATGTGGTTTACAAGCAAGCATTGCGGAAAAACCTAAGAAATTATAATAATGTCATTTAATTTGTTAACATTTGCTTTGTTGCCTAGCGTTTAAGAGTCATTTTAGTTTTCCTCTCAAGCTGTACATCAATTGTGGACACCTAATAATCACATTCCGAGATGCTGGCCGGCGGGCCTAGCTGCGAAGGGCGTGCCGGAAACAGCTATGACTTATATAATGCAATGATTTTTTTTTCTTACATAGTGCAATGAATTTAGTTCTTTCCCAGTGAAAAAACAATGTATAAGATTTACGGCCATTTTCCGGTGTAATTTTTTTCAGAGTTTTGCGTCGTAAATCCCGAGCAACGCCGGTTAATCGCTGCTAGTTTATTTAATAATTCATTAAATTCAGTTTTATTGCACAAAACAGCAAGCATACTTACTTAAAATCACACTGAATCGGAAACGTTTAATTCAATTTTCGCTTGTTGTTGTTGTTCGCGTGTCCATGGATAAGCAATATTGTAGTGGAGTAGTGGTCTAGATTCCCTCAAAAGCATTGATCAGTCTCTGCCATTGTTGGTGCATCCCAGCTTGCACTATCCATAGAAAAGGGTGCCATTGCCTCCGAAGAGGTTGGACTTTCATTTGGCAACTGAACATATCTTCAAAGACGGTGTAGCAAAAATGGAAAAAACTAAAAAATCCCGAGACTGGCTAATGGCTAATCCTAGAGTAATGAGGTTGGTCTTATTATTTTTGGCGTTGAAAATTACATATAAAGTAAGCATTTAATCGATTCATTTAAGCGTACGCATTCTTTTATGTTGGATTTTGGTGATTTTTGTGGGCCACTTTGCAAAAAAAGGCAAGTTCTGTTTCATTCGAAAATCTAATCAGCACCAGGGTAACCCAGAAATGACTTATCTACCAAATTTTGTGAAATTGGGTCAAGGAGTTTTTAAATTAGAGTGGATACATGCGATTTTAGCGATTCATTTCGCAAAAAAAATGGCAGGTTTTTTTTATCCCGAATTGTACCAAATTCTAATCAGCAACAGGGTCTCCCACAAGGGACTTACCCGTAAAATATTTATGAAGTTGGGCCCGTTAGTTTTTGAGTTAGAGTTTATACATAAATTGCACAGATAGACATGCACACAAACACACACACACAGAGACATTACTCTAAAAATGGTTTTTTCGTGTTCTAGAGGTCCCAAAACGTCTAGATCCTTTGAAAACTCGAGTTGCGATTTTCGGCACGATTCCAATACTTTCCCAGTACCTTACCATGTCTTATGAGGAAAGTAAAAAGGAATGTAATGATTAATTGTAATAAAAAAAAATTTTAATTGACTTTGGGGCATATACATAGTTCTGACATACTTGGGAAAAACTTAAAGCCGTACGCAGTACCGAGACTTCGAACCGGATACGCTGCCGATTCTACAATTTAAAGTATATCGTCTGGAGTCGGGTTGATACAAGTATACTGTCAAGTTCAGACACCCAAAAGTTTGAAATTTAGACCAATTCATGGCTAAATATCCTGATTTTTCAACGATGTTTGTAGTTCTTTACAATTCACTGTAAACTGTACATTAAGATCAACTGTGTCATCACTAGTCAACCAAGGAGCGCCAAAACAAACACCACCCCGAATGAAATATCGATGTGCTGCCTAATTAGTGAAATTTATGATATGCGTGTAAAAATCTTACCTCATTAGCAAACATTTCTTTTAACAAATAATCTTAGCATTGCTTGGTTCAATGTTAATTATTATCTCTGAGATTTTCACGTAATTAGGCTTCAAGTGTCACGACAAAAGATGCATGGATAAAGAAATTTCCATTGCTTCAGGGGGAGAAAGCAAGTTGTGATTGTCCATTAAGCTGTTGAACAAAATTTTTCTTTCCTTTTCAATTCGTATCAAAAGTTTCGTTTTTAGATTCCGTAAGTGCAGCAAAAGGAATAGATTTGCCCTAAAGGAATGGCTTTTAATTGGACAAACAAGCTCGTTGTATGAATATACATCCAGAAGCCAGAACATAAATATTGATTTATTATTTAAATTAATAATGTTTATAAATTTGTCTTATTTTGAATAATATATAATTTGTATTATTTTCCGTTAACTTAAAGGATATCTTTTACTTTTTGAAGTACTTGAAAACACATATTGTACGACACAAATAATATATTAATATTTTCAAATTTATAAAAATGTAATATAACTATAGCAAAAATAATAAACAGAATATAATATGTATTATTTTCCGTTAACTTAAAGGATATTTTTTTTCTTTTCGAAGTACTTGAAAACATAAATTGCACGTCACAAAATTTATATACAGATATTTTTAAATTTATAAAATTGTAACATAATTATAGCAAAAAGCCGCGCTTTGACCGGATTCACGCATGTGAAGTATGCAAGCTGTGAGAGACTTCAAATCCAAACTTAATTTAACAAATAATTATGAAATTAGAAGTATAAAAAATTAATTTCAATATTTGAGAATCCTAATACAAAAGAGCCTATATATTTTTAGAATTTGTATATTCAATTAAACACATTAGAATACAGGGAAATAATGAAATCAAAGTAGCACATTTAAGTCACAAAAACATATTTAATCCACAAGAGCCCGTATAAATCACAATGTGTGCAAGTGCATACGCTTTGATTAGCTGTTGAAAAGTTTTGTGTACTTGTTATTTGTAAGGAGAGTATTGAGCAGTTTAAAAATAAACGTATTGAGCAGTAATTAATAGAGCAGTTTAAAAATTTTGAGCAGTCTAAATCATATTGAGCAGTTTAAAAATAAGCATATTGAGCATTTTAAAAATAAGGATATTGAGCAGTTTAATAATAAGCGTGCAGTATATTTTGAGCAGTTTAAAACTAAGATTGTTAAGCAGTTTAAAACTAGTCGTATTGAGCAGTTTAAAAATAAGAGTATTAAGCACACACAGTACTTATTAATAAAGCGTATTGAAGAGTATGTATTAATAAAGCGTATTGAGCAGTTTAAAAATGAGCGTTTCGCCCTGTTACAGTTCGTTTAAATTAATGAAATTACAATTCTGGAAATCTGCCTGAAATTTCATCGCATATATGCAACATTTCATATTCTTACCAATTGTAATTTTCGAGTAAAAGGGATCACAAAATTGAGGCAAATGTTGATTTCGCTTCTTTAGGAATGGATAATAAACTTAGCTTCGCTAGTTCATAACTGAGCCTTTCATATATGATTAGGTGCATAAACTTTTGTACATACAACTTTTTTTTTCATTCTCTTGCGTTCTAATTAGCAGGAATCGTTATTAGAAACGTACAAAATGCGTACATGGGAGGCAAGAAATGCCCGTTCTACTTCATCGGTAACTAGATGCTGAAACACAGTGACACCGTGGCGGATTTATGATTTTGCAGCCTGTAGGCTAATACATTTTGCCGCTTGTAGTCTGATATATTTTGCCGTCTGTAGGCTGATATATTTTGTCACCTAGTGTCACTAAACATAACATCCAAAATTGGATATAAAATGTGGGTAAATAGAAATAAATTAAAATTTTTCTTAATAATGTAAAAGGAACCTAACATTAAATAGTAATACATAATATTCGTTTAATCGGTTAAAAAATTGAATCGCCTCGGCGCGCTTTTACAAATTTTTCGTTATCGAAAATTTTTCGTCGACGAAGATTTACCACCCTCAAACATTTGCTGCCGTAGTCTTCAGCCTACTTAGCCTATTGGTAAATCCACCTCTGGTCTGCTATGCTTCTCAAAGTATACATGATAATATTCTTTCTCAATTTCAAAATATGTATTGTCACTGACAGCCAGATTTTTGAACAAACTTTACTCCAGATTCCTGTTGTTCATTGCATAATTCCTGAATAAGATTACAGGTCGCGTATAACTACATTGCGGTAAATAAATGCCTACTTTAACCGATTCAGTGTAAACTCCTACTCTATTATACAATGCTGTACAAGTTTGCAATTGACATTTTTCATTTATGTTGCTTTATTGCGCAGTTCATGTTCCTAATGTCTCCAATTCCCCGCTAGAGACGCTTCACACCTTTTCACTTTTTCAACACCTTTCAACAAAGTGAAAAGTGTTTATGACTTTGTTCATTCTGTCTGTCTCTCTGCCCGTTCGCACGATAACTGCCGTAAAAATGACTTTATCAAAATGAAATTTTAGTATGTTGTTGAGACGGTCTGTGGGGCATATGGGAATGTAAATGAATAATATCGCCCAATTAGTTTTGGATTGAATTCGGGTTGAAAAAGTCAAATACATTGAATACTATGGGACCTATTTTTTTAAACATTTTTAAGCTAATTTAAAATTCACAAATTGTTTCGAAAATTTTAAGAAATATTCAAATTATCCCATAAAATATATAAAAAAAATTCTGCAAAATATGTTCGGTAGTTTTTAAAATAAAAATTAAAATAAAAATTACATCCGTATTAGTATATGAAGAGATCACGTGACCCACTTCAAAATAAAATATGGCATCCATCTTTTTTTTTCTTAGTATAAAAATCATGATTTTTAAAGTTCTTTTAAATTTATATTTAGTGTTACATTCGTCCTAAAACCGTTTTATTTCTGCGTTTTTTCTGTGCATCTATACTATTCTGAGCCAATGTAATTACAATATTTTTTAGTTTAAATGATCATCCAATTTTGATTATTTCTACAGCGAAGCCTAATTTTAATGGATGCAGAATGCAAACAATTAATTGTAAGATGAGTTACATAAGAACTGCTGAATTTTTTCACGCAAAATTATTTAGCTCTGGAGCCTGGAATAAAAGTGATATAAATGAAACATTAATTGCTTTTACATAGAGATCTAGATGATTTATATTTCGATGACGTTATTTGAATAAAGTTCATTTTTTTTCGATGAAATTTTAAGTTTTCAAATAAAATAAATGATTGTATTGCTGTGATAATTTAAAATATATCAGCTCTGAATGTATTGCATTCTAGAGATGTTTAAATAAAATTGCATTGAAGTTGGAAAGTGTTTCATAATCAATGCTTTATGCATGATTGATCTTTCTTGTTTTTATCTGGAATAGTTCCTTTATTCTATATGGATTTAACGTATACACCCAAAAACCTTTTATTCAGAGTGTTCCAAGTGTAATATATAGAAAAATATTTATTACTTGTATATTTAGGAACAAATTAACTATGGTATGGCTCAACCAAGGTTTCTCACAGCAGAATCCATTTTTAAGCAGCTTATGATTTTTTTTTTTTCAAATCATTGTAGTGAAAAATAGCCGCAATGCAACGCGATATCTTACAAGAAAAAATTTGTAAAATTCTTGTCGTTATTACGAATGATCACAATTGTAGCATATTACCCTTCATTTTAAAGGGCTTGAAAAAAATAATTCGAAAGATACCACGTTTGACAGTATACAACCCCCCTAGGTGGTGGGTAACTTGCCCCCAAGAGAAGGACTAATAACGTGGTGAACACAAAAATTGTATCACGGCTATTTTTCACTATAGTTATTAAAACTTATTATAGTTATTAAATATTATAGTTATTAAAAGTTTTGTGATCATCGTGATCATAAATCTCCCTTTCATGCATGATTATGTGAAATTTTGTCCTATGATGTTAAGAAAAAAAAAATTCGAAAATAAAATTTCGATGTTTTCGCTAGAATTAAAAAAAAAATCTGATGTGGGTAACACATGACTTTCCTTATATAATGTAATGAATTTACTTCTTTTACAGTAAAAAAATAGGTTTTTCTTATAGTAGATACTAATATTCTTTCCAAGATATTGAATTTTCGACAATTAGTCATCATTTTCATTAATTTATCGTCATTTTTATCCATTTGGCGAAATTTTCGTTAATTTGGCAACATTTCAAAAAGTCGCCAAGGTGGCGACATTCCGCCAAATTCGTCGCCAAAATCTCGCCAAGCGTTATGGACACACACACACACACACACACACACACACACACACACACACACACATCAGGGCCAACGGCCGTACCGTGCTGATAACACCGGTTCTCGTTAGATCACCGAAGTCAAGCAGCATCGGGCGCGGTTAGTACTTGGTGGGTGACCACCTCGGAACACCGCGTGCTGTTGGCCATCTCGGGTGCGGTATCCCCGTGGTTTGCGCGCTAGATTTGCACGCTACCACAAATGCCGCCGTGTTCATGCGGAGTACGATCACGTTAAACATGTGGGTCCGTAAGTCCTTCCGAGAGGTTGGTGGTAGGGGAAGGAGGGTACGGTGCCTGTGGATGCCTCCCCCACTGGGTTCCGGTCTAAATTGGGTGGCACTTCCCGGCCGTCCATACAGTTACCTTACACCATTCTGGTAGGTCGGACGGTCTGGGTCTCAACAACACACACACATCACTTTCAAAAATGTTTGATTCGTGATCAGGGATGCTTGAAACGTGCTCTCCCGTCGAAAACTCGATTTCGAATTTTCGACCCCGTCACAATACTTTCCTTATACATTATGTATATAAGGAAAGTAAAAATCTATCTAGTTCTAGATGTTTCGCTAACAAAGTAGAATATAAAGTTGAAAATGGGAGGCTAAGGGGAACATATGTCCCAATAAATAGAGGGATGAAAAAATACAAAAATTATTTTTTTTTAATATTAATTTACTAACGTTAATGGACACTGGAAACCAAGTCCAGAAAAATATATTCAGAAAGCTAGGAAATTCCCAATTCTTAATAATGATTATTTTTTTTTTTACATAAGCAAGTTATATACGTGTCTGACAAATGAAAGAAACAGAAAATAAATATAATTGAATGGAGAGTGATAATTTTTCGAACGGTTTTTCGGCCAGGAGAATTGAATGATTCCATCTGAGCTCAGACATTTGGTAAAGTGTTGTTTTAAGATCTAGTAGGTAGGACTTTAAATCCCTCTTCATGGGCGCCCAAGGTATTTAGAAGGAAGGTAGGTCAAACAGCGCAGGAGAATACCATTCGTTCCCGCTCCGGGACGTCATATCGGGACTGAAGTGAATTTTTTCATGTAGTTTCTATGTGTTTTTAAGTTCTGGTGCACTTTTCAAATGATTTGAAATTTCAATTATTATTGAACTTTTAGAAAATGATTTTATATTATAACAGATTTATGAATAATTTTAGCCTATGTTTTAATGAATTATCATAAACATAATTCATTAAAACATGCATGTTTAAGATATAATAAACGCGATTTCTCTATTTGGAAAGGATAGAACAAAAATAATTAATAATTAATTCAAAAGAAACTTAAATAGAAATCCCTTCTCCGTAATTGAAATTGATTGAATAATAATTGTAAAATACAGGGAAATGGTATTTATTACAGTGTATTTCTTATTTTCAACGAAGTACAGAGTTTAATACTAAAATAATGTATTTAATATATAAATTTCTGCTGTCACTTTTTGAATTTACAGGGTTCACATCCTATTAGAACATAACAATATCATCCCACTAGCTTAATGAAAAGCACTCTATACGGCTATCGACTCATTTTAACTTTTGTTATACGAATAATTTTAACTTTCGTCTAATATTAATTTTGTAACTACTCTGTCATACGAATCACTGGTGAGGCTTGAGTATTTTTATAAATTACACCTAATATGAGAACAAAATTTTCTAGCATTCGATTTAATAGCAAGAAAATTTGTGATTAATTAGTAAAATGAATCCCATCATATATTGCATTACTATAAAAGTTTTATTACTTTCCTTATATACATAGTATAATGTATAAGGAAAATATTGTGATGGTGTCGAAAATTCGAATTCAAGTTTTCGACGGGAGAGCACGTTTCAAGCATCCCTGATCACGAATTGAACATTTTTGAGGTGATGTCTGTGTGTGTGTGTCAGTAAATCTGTGGAGAAGATATCTCACGAACATATTAAGCGATTCGAATGAAATTTGATATAGAAATTGCAATCCATGAATACTGGAAGCATATTGTTTTTAAACACAATTGAATGTTCAGTTCCCCCTAAATTTTCGAGTGAAATTTTGAAAAAATCATCAAAAAATCGTAACCTTAAATCAAGTTACGCAAATAGACATTTCTTAAGTGATTTTTCCTTAGAAAACGATTGACATAAACTTTAGAACCGTAGCAATTACCGTTCTCGAGATATTGCATATTTTTCAAATAAATTTATCACCCCCCCCCCCCCCCCAAAAAAAAAAAAAAAAAGAAAATGTTAACTCTTGAGAAACAATTAATCCATTATTCCTTTTTTGGTATTTACGTTTTGTTTTGTAAAATAAAATATATTCAACTATTATTGCTGTAACTTTTAAAGACAACTTTTTAAAAGAGTTGTGTTACACGAGCGTATACTAAAATGAAAATTGTTTCGCTGGGAAAATATTTAGATATTGCTACTGTTTATGTAGATTCTAAAGCGAACTGCAATAAATTTGTATACGATAAATTTGTATTATTCCCGTATATCATTGATTTGTGGGTGCTTTAAAGTTCTGCAAAATCAATAGCGGAATTCTTTGAGACTGAAGATCCCAGTAACTATTTAAATCAAAAGTATGATGTGGCAGTACACAACTAGCCCTATATAATGAAATTAATTTATCTATTTTACAGTGAAAAAATGCTGTATAAGATCCGCAGCACTTGGTTTTTAATACAGGATAGTACATTTGACATTTTTCCGGATCACAGCTATTTCGCAATACCCAATTAACTTATAGTTCACACAACTCGAAATGGACAATTATCAATATTGATAGCATCAGCAATAAGCAATGGATTCTATATAATTTAATATTTTAAGAATTAAACCATATTAATTTTGCGTCATTTTTGTAATTTTTACACCAATCGCGATATTTCGCCAAATTGGGACCAAATTCGCCAAATTTATCACCAAGTGTCAAAAACAGACGAAGAGAACAGCATTTCTTAATTTCTTACATATAAATGACTGCTGTTGAATAGTTATACGTCAAAATGCAAAACTATAACTCAAAGTATTTTCTCTCGTGAATGGAACGAGCTAGATTCCAGAGAATGATGTTAACAAATTTATTGCATATTATTACATGTGTAAATTGAACAATTTCACAATAATTTATACTTCTTAATTTAATTGGATTTTTTTTTTTTTGATAAATTTATTTGAAACATGTGCGATATCTTGCGAACGATTCCTGCTAGAATTTTAAAGTTTATGTCATTCGTTTTCTAATGAAAAATTATATAGGAAATGGTCCTTTGTGTAATATTATTAAAAGTTCTAATTTTTAAATGATTCTTTCAAAATTTCATTCGAAAATTTGTGGGTGTTCTAAACATACAATTGCGTTTAAAATCAATAGGGTTCCGGTATTCGCTAATTTTAATATTTGTACCAAATTTGTTTCGAAACGCTCCTTCCTTTCGGGAGATATCGCACAGACTCACGGACACACACATACAGACAGACATCACCTCAAAAACGTTCGATCCGAGTTCAATTCAGGAATAATTGAAACTTGCTTTTTCGTCGAAAGGAATTCGAATTTTCAACTCGTCACAATATTTCCCAATGCATTATACTATGTATATAGGGAAAGTGATGACTACATCACAGTTTTTTTTTACTACCAGAATTTCATTTTTGAAAGCTAAATTAATAATGGAATGGAAATTGCCTTGAGCATATTGTAGTACGATTAAAAGTAATTTTCCCATTCAACAGTTAATTAGCCATTCATTTTGCAACTTTGAAGCTTTAAAAAACTCATTCAAGCTTACATCCACTACTTTGTTTTTCTTCATATAGCTATAACAGTAGTACCGCATAATTCGTCATTGCTCTATCAATATTATAACTGTTATAAAAACTAATTAATTACTTGAACATAATTGCAGCTCAATTAATTTTTCAAAGATATTAATATAGATTATTGCTGTATATTCAATCAAAACTCTTAGACTAAAGCAATACTAAAAAAGAACAGAATTATTTTACAAAAAAAAGCCTACAATTTCCATAGAATCCTCATATCTTCCTCTCCGCTTGTCCCGTTGTGACGTCAAAAAAGACAAGACTTGATGGGCGCCCATGGGGGAGGGAAAGGGGGTGCCTTAACCTCTACTCTCTGGACGTTTAAGGTCACAGAGGTGGACAACAAGCTAAATATGTTCAACATGAAAAACAACATTTTCTCAATGTCTTGAATGTGACCTTGAATATCCAGAGAGGAGGGGCTAAGGCCCCCTTACCCTATGGGCGCACATGAAGAGAGACTTGCAATCCCATCTTTTAGATCAGCCCCCAATACATTGGAGACGAGTTTTATTTCCAGACGATACGGGAACTACAGGGGGTCTGTCGCCCTCGTAGACTCCCGAAGTCACCAATCTTGAAAGGTCCGAGAAAGGGACAGAGTGAAAGTGTGCTGATTTGGCGGGTTATCGCCAAAAAGTGATAAATAATACCTT
>OX578152.1:118500565-118655565 GCA_951213105.1 Amaurobius ferox
TCAATGATGTTGGAATGAACATTGTTGCTGTTGAACATTGATGTTTTTGAACATTGCACAAACATCAAGATTTTTAATAGATGAGTTTTCAAAGACGTCACAATCGTCAGACATATTGTAATGTCTTACAATAAATATAATTTAAGGTAACCAGGCGTCTTTTTTTCAAAGTGGATGTCCTCAGTTTTGCTGCTCTGTCCTCCTTTCTTGTCAAAACTAAGTGTGTACAAAAAATGTCCTCATTTTCACACTTTTTATCACCCACTTTCAGCAGTCGCTTTCATTTAATGAAAATTAATTTTTAATCGTAATTTTAGAATATTTTAATTTTTAAGATGCCTTGAATGCTCACAAGGGACGTTCGGAATGTGTTTGAAGGGTTCGACGTCTGTGAATTTTTCAGTAAATGAAAAATCGTCCTCAAATGATGAAAACATTCCAATCGATAAGCGGTGGGTCGAAAGCCCAGTCCACCCGACTCGTCCGAGGTCTAATAAGATAAGCGATAATAATAAGATAAGATAGGATAAGCTGTGGGTGGAAAAGTTTTACCATGTTAAAAATAATAACAATATTCTCCATAAAAAATGTGTAATGAGTAGCGGAATTAATTTAGTGTCTGTCTATCGAGTCAAAATGCTTCCACAGAGCGAGTACAGAAGGTCGTTCGCACTTATGGAAGCGATTTTGTATTTATGTTTCTCGCTAGCATTTTGAAATAAAAATTTGGCATTTTCAATATAATCGTTTGCTACTGTTTTGTTTTGATTGGAATGTAGAATAAAAAATTTGTTTTGAAAATGGCTCCTGAAATTGATAAATGGCTCGAAAGTTACGTAAATGCTCTTTCCGAGGAAAAATATTCGTATCAACAAATTGTAAAGCGAAGTAAAAATCGAGGTTATTGCATTTGAAAGAAAGGTAATTTTAATATATTAAATTTGAAAGGAAAAAAGCGTCTAGCTGAAATAAAAAAATAAAAAAATGGCCGCAAAATCGCATCCTAAGAATGTTCGAACACGGGTAAATATCAAGAAAGTGAAGTCGCTGATCCTAAAAGAAATTCTACCAACTCAAAGATCCATTGCATCGAAACTCGGAATGTCTTCTGGCACTATAAGTAAAATCATTCATAAAGATTTGAATTTAAAAAAATGTTTAAATCTAAAATTCATCTGCTTTTGCCAAAGCATATTGAGATAAAAAAACAAATTGTAGAAAATTATACGAAAAACACCTATCTGCTGATAAATGGAAATTTGTGGTAACACTCGATGAGGCATGGGTGTATTTAAGTGACTGTAATAAGAAAAGAGCATTTTCTACTGCTCAACTGACGAAAACGACAGTACGAAATGGCTTCGTCAATGTACAGAAAAGTTCCCAAAGGGATTTATGATAGTTGCAGGATTTTGTTACAACGGTAAATTAAAACTGAAAAAAGTCTCAAGTAAAGCTAAAATTAATTCAATCTACTATCAACAAAATATTTTAGAACCAATTTTTGAAGAAGACATTCCAGCCTTATATAGAAAGGACATCAATAAAGTTGAACTTCATATGGACAAAGCCTCTAGTCAGACGTCTAAGTCAAATGCCGCGTATTTAGCAAAGAGAGAATCAGAAACAGGAATAAAATGTATCCCATTTAATGAAATACATGTAAAATCACCTGAAGCTTCTCCTATGAACTTATGCACTTTCGATTTGTTAAAACGAGCCTCAGGAAAACGACATCCAAGAACACTGAACGGACTTTGGAAAACGACCCAAGAGGAGTGGGATAAAGTTGACATGACGGTGCTAAGAAGAAGTTTACTTTCGTGGAAAATTCTAGCTAGAGCTATAGTCAAGAATCAAGGCTATCAGATAGAAGCAAATCGCCGTAAGATATACGCCCTTTATGCATAAAAATTAATTGTCAAAATCGTTTCTATAAAGTGCAAACGACCTTCTGTATTTTCACGTGTGACTGGAATATGAACCTCAGAAAAAAATAAGCTTCATATATCCGTATTTAATTAACTGGAGTACGTGGCTCAACTCAACTTTCTCATACCAGAACCCATGTTTAAACAGCTTGTGACTATTTTTTAAATAAATTTTACAGGAAAAAAAAATTAAAAATATATCGCTGTTCCAAATAACACAATTGTAGCATATTACCTTTCATTTTAAAAGGCTTCAAAAAATCTTTCGATTGATGCCAAGTTGTGTTTGGTGATGTACGCCGCCGAAGGGTAATTCCCCCCCTCCCCTGCCGGGGCTAAAACCATCACGAATATAAAAATTGAATCACGCATATTTTTCACAATGATTAAAACTATTATGTCTTGTGATCACTGAGCCATACATACACCCTTTTATCCATGATTATATAACATTTTGTCCTATGCTGCCATGATAAAAAAAAGTTTCGAATACATTTCGGAGTTTCCGTTCGAATTTCAAAAAAATTCTATCTAGTCCTACATATTGTTAACAAAGCCGAATTAAAGTTTCGTCATAATTCCATTAATATGTGTGGTAGCTAAAGTGTACACGAGAAATCGACCACAGACAGACGAACATCACTCCAAAAATTGTCAAAACGTGTTTTTTCGAAAAATGTTACCACATTATATAGAATATCCCCCCTTGTTGGTGACCCAGAAGGCTAAAATGTTGTAAACTTAAAGTATCGACCACGGGATAGAAGCTAACGGGGCAAGATCTTCTATTGCTCTCCTGTGGCGGAGAAAATGTGTATGTCTGAGAGATGATCCAAATCCTGCAGAAGGTCTCCGTGATTTATAAAGCTAAAATTCTGTATTCTTATAGTATAGGTCACGGGTTTAAAATAGATGTTTATTCAAAAAAACGTTAATGTTTAAAATGTAATATGTATTATATAATATGCAATATATAAATATAATATGTAATAAAGAAGTACAATAATATATAATATAAATAAGGATGTTGACGCTTAAATAATTTTTAAATGTTCGTTTTGTAATTCTTAGTTCTTTTTTTATCTTTCTTTATCTTTGTGTTTTTATATATTTATCTTTCTTTGCATTTCTTTGTATCTAAGTACTTCACAAAAGCATTTATTACGTTCTCAAAATTTATGTATATCTCATCTATAAGTAACAATTTCTAAATTTTAAATAAATATACTTTTGGGAGATAAAAATCAACTAACTCTTCGAACCATTCTTTGGCAAAGGAATCGTTGCAAAAATTGGATGACAGAATTGGAGGGGGGGGGGGGGGTCAAAAAGTTTTTCCAAAACCTACAAAAGCCCCCTCCCCCCTTCAGTAACTTTACTGAAATTTTGCATATTATGGTATCGAACAGAATCTAGCAGAAACAATTTTCGATTAAGACGACTCATTTTGATCCTAAACCCCATCCATCATTAAACAAAATGAAATATATTGAAATAAATTTGAAATTTAAAGAGTTCTTTGACATTCTTAAAACCTAGTTAATATTCTTACCAAAACAGCAACTGTCAACAGAAAATGCATGGTTTCTTTTGTCAATCTTTTTCTTTATCTGAAAATGACAATAAATCCATTGTATATACGATTTCATAACACTGTTTGGAAAATAAACAATTCACTCTGATTCAAACTTTCCCAAAGAAGAAAAAGAAAAAAATATTTATGTCTGAAGCGAAAAAAAAAATTCCCCCGGATACAGAATATGCCATTTTAGTTCGTTATCAGCTGAATTATACCAAATATCGCCATTTCGTGGAAGACTCATTATTTCTATTTGCCCCAAGGCAACACCTATTCATCCAACTTTCAAAGAATTTCACCAAATATGAGAACGGAAGGCGAGATTCAAGTAACAATATTATCTGCAGTTATAAACATCGGATGTTGTAATTCTCTCGGGGGAGAGCTTTCATTTCAGTGCGTTTCCGAAGAATTCTATACCTTTTCTGCTTCGCTATCAGGGACCACAACATCTTGAAATTAATTGAAAACGATAGGATAATTATTACTGGGGGAATTGCTGATAAAATATATTTTACTTCTGCCGATAAAAGATATTTTTCTTCTAGAGCTTATCAGTTGCACCGAAGCAGAAGTTTGTTTATTTTGTTCCGTCGATCTAAAAATATCTCGCCTAACCGCATAGAAAATGGGCATTATTTTGTTAGGCACAATATGTCATAGACGTCCTCAGAGTGTTGCTGATGGGAGTGTCAGCTGGATGAAAAAAGAGGCGGGACAACGCCCCCTACCCCCTAAGGATTATTTTGAATTCTTTTAACACTTACAATAAATTCATAACAAGAATGGATCAAACAAGAATAAATCAATGTTTAATTTTAAAGGATTGTTCTTTAAAAAACTAACTTCATGAAATGCAATATCATTTGCTGGCTGAAACTATCTCAGAAGAAGGCGTTGTTGTTGAGACCCAGACCGTCTGACCTACCAGAAAGGTGTTAGGTAACTGTTTGGACGACCAAGAAGAGCCACACAATTTAGACCGGAACCAAGTAGGGGAGACTTCCACAGTGACCGTACCCTCATTCCCCTACCACCAACTTCTCGGAAGGACTTACGGACCCACATGTTGAACGTGATCGTACTCCGCGTGAACACGGCGGCAGTTTTGACAGCGGAGGGAATCGAACCTGGGCCTATCGAGTACAATTCCCGCAAGCTAACCACTGGGCTACCGCGCCCTCAGAAGAGCTAAGGGCGTGTTGAAGTGCTTGGAATTATAAAAATAGTTATTTGTTCGTTTCTCATTTCAAATTTTCCTTTTTCTTTACTAGAGGGCTAGAGATAAAAAAACAAACAATGGCTACAAAAGACAAAAATGAACTTATTTACAATCTGGAGGGCCGACGCGGTGGCCGAACGGTCAAGGCAAGCTTTTCCTAGGTGGCCGAACGGCAAGCTTCTCAAGGTAAGCTTTTCCCTTCGCTCGGCTGCCGGGTTGTGGGTTCGAATCCCACCTTCGGGCATGGATGTTGTGTAGTTAGGCATGATGTGTTCCGACTCCCACTGGTGTGCTGGGGCAACGTCATATGACGGCTAACAGGTTAACGGTTCTGGCCGGAGTATAGGCGAATGATGAAATATCAAATGCCTGGCCATTGGGGGGGGGGGGGGGAATCTGGAGATCATGTGAGCATGTATCAGTAGAAAAGACAGTAAAATAAATGGCATGCCATCATTACAGATACGAGGATGCTACAAAGTACTAAATCTCGCGTTGTTTCTCGTTTGATCCAGTTGCATATTGTGGTGCAGAAATATTCTCTTCAATGTCCATTGCATTGTAAAAAGGGTGTGCGTGTAAAACTGCCCAGTTTCAGCTGCATTGGAATGGAACACTTACCCATTCCGCTGTAAATATACAATTTATTAATGGAGACATTACGGAATACACAGTTCATCCAAATGATTCAATTTATGTTCCACAAATCCGTATGTTTTTCTAATTAAACAGTTTAACAAACTTTCTAGAACGTCTTGTATAACGACAAAAAAGTGATGCTTATTACAAAGAAGCGATTAAAATCGCTGCATTCGTAAAATAAAAAATACCCATTCTTAAATTAAACAGAGTAACTGTATATGAGCTTGCTTTTTAGACAGTGTAACCAGTGTAGCGGTTCCTGTATAAGTGCCGCAGAGTTGGAGCACAGCTGGAAATTTATTTCTGAAAATATATTTTCTTTTATTCATCATATTTTCACAATTTTCCGGCACTAGTGAGTCTGCACTGAATACTACTCGAAACATTCGTTAATGAATTCTTGTGGCCGCAACGCAAGCTAAAAGGTCGGTTTTCTTATGCGCGTCCTCAAAGTGTATGGGTAAGGTTCCTCTATATACGAGCTGACTCGTCAACGATATTGAAGCCCACAAAGGCCTAAAGCGTAATCCATTAGCATTAGCTCTATTCGTATTTTCACTTTAGAAAGTACTATTGAAATAATTTTTGGTGGGTGTTTTGCACCAAACTGCTCTAAACATACTAGAAAAAGGTTTAGGTAATTTCGCTTTCCCAGAAATGAAGAGGAAATAAAAAGAATGGCTTATAAATTCGGCAGAATCATTGGATATTCTGTACAGGAGCATACTTATGAAAGATAAATTTTACAATATTGTAATTGAAACTTCCATTTTAAAGTATTTATTTTAAACACTCATTTTTATAATTTCGGTAACTATAGTATGTATTATTATTGACTTTTAATTGTTATAGTCTTATTTTAGTAAACATGGTTTGTAGTCCTGAATATGTTATTCTCTCTTCCAAACTTAAAAGTATAATTGCTACAAATTATATATATATTAAAGATTTGCTCATCTTACACCAATATCTTTCAAGTTTTTTACATTTTATTGCATTTTTAGAGTATAATGAATCATAAAATTGTTGAATCCTATTGTTAACAAACTGTCGCCAAGTGGAAATTTTACCATTTTATAATAATTATGTAAACATAAGCTAAAATGGTAAATAAATCTAGATACATTTCTCATAAACGATACTGAATGATCAAAGTGGATGTTTTTACTAAAAACTGATAGAAATTATGTCTGAATGACTCGAATTTACTTTGGAATGGCACTGATATTTCCATCGCCAAGACGATGATTGGCGCCAATCATTAGATGTAAACATTGGCGCTATGTTTAGAGGATCCAGTTTAGAAGATGTCCTCAATATTATCTTTTAAAGTACTTCAATTTTTTTATACTAGGCATAAAAAATATATCGCTTACAATACAGATTTATATAATTTATTATTATTATTAAGATTTCTAATATATCCACAGGTTTATAACAAAATTGCCTCTCTTTAAAATTTTAGTACCTTTAAAATTAAATACACATTTTTATTTTAAAGTGCCCCTCCCCCCCGGGAAATTCACACACTACTATGTATCATCATAAATGTATATTTCAAAAACAACTTTTCATTATTTAGTACAGATATTTCAAACAATTTAAGGTCTTTCTGAGCTCATAATAAGACCATATTTTATTCTATATAATTTTAGAACTGTAACAGATGAAAATAGAAATATACATCAAAGTATTTCACAAATTTTAATAAGACCGGATTTTTGCAAAAAAAAAAAAAAAAATAATAAGAAAAAAAATGTCCATCCATTTGTTAATCTGCTTATAGAGTGATAATCATATTTTTGATTCTTGTTGATAAGCGTCGCGTAATTACAAATGTTACTCCAATCTAATTCATATTTATAAAAATATAACTCAATTGTAAATTTGTTAACATTATCAAATACCTGTAAAATTCAATATTTGGAGCACGTGTTAAACCGCCAGATATGGTAACCCTTGTATTTGTAGAAACCTGACTGGGCTTCAATATGCTTGATAAGTCGGCTCCATTTCGCCAGCCCCCCCACCTCCGAATTTCAAAATTTCAATGATGCCATTCGTTTGTACTACGTTTGTACCGGATTGTACCGTCAAAATTTTCGTTTGTACCACTTCCGGAACGGGGTTATTCCCATTTCAAAGTGGGGGGGGCTGGCGAAACGGCAGCCCCCCCACCTCGGAATTTCAAAATTTCAATGATGCCATTCGTTTGTACTACGTTTGTACCGGATTGTACCGTCAAAATTTTCGTTTGTACCACTTCCGGAACGGGGTTATTCTCATTTCAAAGTGGGGGGGGGGGCTGGCGAAACGGCAGCCCCCCCACCTCGGAATTTCAAAATTTCGTCGATGCCATTCGTTTGTACCGGTTTGTACCGTCAAAATTTTCGTTTGTACCACTTCCGGTACGGCGTAATTTTAATTTTAAAATGGGTGACCTTGAACTCCGGCAAACCCCACCTCGGAATTTCAAAATTTCGTCGATGCCATTCGTTTGTATTACGTTTGTACCGGTTTGTACCGTCAAAATTTTCGTTTGTACCACTTCCGGTACGGCGTAATTTTAATTTAAAAGTGGGTGACCTTGAGCTCCGGCAACCCCCCCACCTCGAAATTTCAAAATTTCGTCGATGCCATTCGTTTGTACTACATTTGTACTGGTTTGTACCGTAAAAATTTTCGTTTGTACCACTTCCGGTACGGCGTAATTTTTATTTAAAAGGGGGTGACCTTGAGCTCCGGAAAACCCCCACTTCGAAATTTCAAAATTTCGTCGAAGCCATTCGTTTGTATTACGTTTGTACCGGTTTGTACTGAAAAAATTTTCGTTTGTACCACTTCCGGTACGGCGTAATTTTTATTTAAAAGTGGATGACCTTGAGCTCCGGAAAGCCCCCACTTCGAAATTTCAAAATTTCGTCGATGCCGTTCGTTTGTACTACGTTTGTACCGGTTTGTACCGTAAAAATTTTCGTTTGTACCACTTCCGGTATGGCGTAATTTCTATTTAAAAGTTGGTGACCTTGAGCTCCGGTAACCCCCCACCTCGAAATTTCAAAATTTCGTCGATGCCATTCGTTTGTATAACGCTTGTACCGGTTTGTACCGTAAAAATTTTCGTTTGTACCACTTCCGGTACGGCGTAATTGTTATTTAAAAGTCGGTCACCTTGAGTTTCGGCAAATTTCAGAATTTAGTTGATGATTCCATTCATTTGTGGGACGTTTGTACCGGATTGTACCAAAAAATGTTCGTTTGTACCACTTCCGGTACGGCGTTATTCTCATTTCAAAGTGAGGGGGGAGAAACATCAGCCCCCACCTAAGAATTTGAAAATTTCGTCAATGCCATTCGTTTGTACTACGTTTGTACCGGATTGTACTACCGTAAAAATATTCGTTTGTACCACTTCCGGTACGGTGTTGTTCTCATTTCAAAGTGGGCTAGCTTTAGAAACGGCAGCCCCGTTCACCTAGGAATTTCAAAATTTCGTCGATGCCATTGGTTTGTACTACGTTTGTACCAAATGGTACCGTAAAAATTTTCATTTGTACCACTTCCGGTACAGCGTAATTTTTATATAAATGTGGGTGTCCTTGAGCATCGGCAACCCCCCACCTCGTAATTTCAAAATTTCATCGATGCCATTGGTTTGTACTACGTTTGTACCGAATTGTACAGCAAAAATTTTCGTGTGTACTACTTCCGGTACGGCGTAATATTCATTTCAAAGTGGGGACTGGAAAAATAGCAGCTTTGACCTCGGAATTTTCATATTTCAATGACGTCGTTCGCATGTACTTCATTTGCATGGAATGTACCGCTAAAATTTTCATTTGTACCGTTTCCTATATATAGTTGTTCCCATTTCAAAGTGGGAGACTCCATTTCGCCCCTTCTCAGTTCCGAATTTTCAATATGCATCAAATAATTAAAGAACATGCTTTTATGACAATAAAATTTATATATGTATTAAAACATACAAATACAAATAAATATATTTTTACAAATCAGCACATTTATTCAGTACATTATTCAAATATTTTGCTTAAGCCGACGCAGTGGTCGAGTGGTCAAGGCGAGTGTTTCCACAGCAATCGCTCGACCGCCGCGTTGTGGGTTCGAGTCCCACGTAAAGCATGGATGTTTGTGTTGCGGGCATAGTGTGTTCCGCCCCCCTCTGGTGCGCCTGGGGCAACGTCTTAGGACGGCTAAATGGTTCCCGTTCTGGCCGCTGACGAAAGGCGAATGACGAAAGTCAAGTGCCTGGCCATTATATATATATATATATATATATATATATATATATATATATATATATATTTATTTATTTATTTTTTTTTTTTTTATTTTTTTTTTTTTTTTGCTTAACATATATTTATACAAATATTCAACTCAATTTACATTTATATAAATATTTAGTTTAATTTACATTTTCACAAATATTTAACTCAATTGACATTTATATAAATATTTAGCTCAATTTGCACTTATACAAAGTAGCACTTATACATACTAATACGAATATGTAGCACATGTACATTGAAAAATTTGAAGATATATTTCGGTATTTGTGAGTATTTAAAATAGGTTTCAGGAAATAAAGTATTTAAAATATTGATTAATTAAAAAATGTTATGTACCCAACACAATTGAGTATAATATAGTTTTAAAAGTAAAGTAGGAATTAGCTATCATGGATGTGAGAATTTGGTTGCAAATCATTTTAATTGCATTCATTTAATTTTATTTATATAAAAATTAGCGAAATTATTTTGCAGAAGTACTGCTTTTACTGTCCTGCATATTAGTTTCCCTATTGAGTATAGGGAACTTATTTAACTGGGGCAAGTTTCCAACGGAAGAACACGTTTCAAGCATCCTAGAACAAGAACCGAACGTTTATGAAGTCATTTCTGTATGTGTTAGCACGTGTGAATACACGCTAATATACTGTTACGACGTATTCTCTGGAATCGTGGGTGTGCGTCCAGGATACAAGAAAGAATCCAAATTTCTGGATAACTAACACGTTTATAAGCACAACATAAACAGGAATAAGATACAGCAAATGGTTCGATAACTATCTCACAAGATTACTAAACAACTGCTAGGTACAGTAAAATAGCAATTAAATACTCAGTTAATTTCACAAAACAGCGGATGCTATCCTGAAAACAATGACTTATCTCATAATTTCAATGTAGCTCGTATCACGTCAACTGCTCTCCAATTGAGCGATGACTCTTTTTATATATTCTCAGTAGAAACTGCCAGAAGGGGCTCATATCTCGTAGAATACTCGTCATTTTAAGAAGGTTCTCGAACATTCGAAATGTCGCCAATAAAACACCAAATCTGGCAACCATAGCTCGACAGTCCTGAAATGGCATCCCTAGACCCACATCATAGGAATGGCTGCCTGTACGGTGTTTCACTTCTGGTTCTCAAAAGTGCTTCCACTGAAGGCTTCATGATCGGGACAGTACATAGTGTATGTGTGTGCCTGTGAGTCCGCGGAGGTGTTATCTCACACGCGAATGAAGAGTTTTGAATATAATTTGGTACGATTATTGACCTCAGTGTATACTGGATTCCAATTGATTTAAATGTAATCGAAAGTTTGGAAGACCCCCCCCCCCTCCCCCATATTTTGAACGAAAGCTTGAAAAAATCATTAACCAGAACTTTCAATAATGATAAAAAAAAAAATCGTTTCAGACGTAATTGATAGACAAATGATAGAAACTTTAGAATGTTAGAATGAACCATTCTCGAGATACTACACAAGTTTCGAATAAATTTTTGAAAAAATTATTAAAGCAAATTAAGAATCTGAATGCTGTTAAATGTTTAATTATTTCATACATAATATCCACTTAGAAAACGATTGACATACCACATACGACATTTCGAGATATTGCACATTTTTCATGTAAATTTATTCAAAACAAAATGTTAAATTAAACAAGAAAGATCAATCATGCATAAGCATTGATTATGAAACACTTTCCAACTGAAATGTAATTTCATTTAAAAATTTCTGAAATGTGATACATTTAGTGGTGATATCTTTTACATTATCACAGTACTACAGTAATTTATTATACTTAAATATTTAAAACTGTATCGAAATATAAATCATCTGATTCTTTATGCAAAATCAATGAATATTTCATTCATATAACTTGTATTCCAGACTCCAGAGCTAAATAATTTTGTGTGAAAAATATTCAGCAATTCTTATGTAATTCATCTTACAATCGCTTGAGATATTTGCATTCTGCATATGTTAAAATTAGGCTTCGTTGAAGAAATAATAAAAGTTTAGGGATCATTTAAAATCACAACTATTGTAATTGCATAGGCACGGAATTTAGGTACACAGATAATACACAGATAATATATGTGTGTATGTGTATGTACTCAAAGTATTGGAATCGTGCCGAAGATCGGAACTCGAATTTTCAAAGGATCTCTACACGTTTTGGGACTTCTAGAACACGAAAAAACTATTTTTAGGAAGACGTCTGTGTGTGTAAGGGTGTATCTGTGTATGTTTCTGTGTGGATATTACATCCACTCTAATTGAAAAACTAATGGACCGAATTTCATTAAATTTGGTAGGTATGTTTTTTGTGGGAAATCCTGATGTTCATTAGATTATAGTACGATTCGTAATAAAAGAATCTGCCTTCTTTGCGAAATGGCCGCAGAAATTGCCTTTATCCAATCTAGCTAAAAACTAATGGAAAAAATTTAACAAAATTTGGTGCATAATATTTCAATAACCTACAAGTGATTTATTTATATACCAAATTTAACAAAATTTTGTAATAAATCATTTGTAGGTTATTCTAGTACGATTCGGGAAAAAGTAACTGGCTATTTTTGCGAAATGGCTCGCAAAAATCGTTATATATAAAAATATAAGACTACGTGTGTTCAATTATATCAATTAAATTCCTATTTTATACGTGATTTTTGACAACAAAAAGAATAAGACTAACCCCATTACTCTAGGACTAGCCGTTCCTGAGATATTCTAGTTTTTTCGCGTTTTCGCTACTCCACCTTTGACAATAAGTCCAGCTGTCAAATGAGAACCAAATTTAAGTTTAACGTGTAAATTCAATGTCATTTAAAATACTTATGGTTGTTATTTTATGCAGATAAACTCAAATTATTATTGAATAAATAAAGAGAACGAATATTAGTCTGCAGGGAAAGACATGTGCTGTCCACATCAGAATTTTTAACAATATTACAACAATGATTTATAGAAGTGAACGGGGATTATTTTCAGGCCTTTTCGAAAAAAATGTATGATCTATATTTAAAGATCCATTAAATTTTTGTCGAATAAAATGTTCAACAAATTTAAGCTGTGTACCAAATTTTAACTCTCTAGGACGTAGGAAAGTGCATTAAAAATGCCATCAAATAAGTATATCATGAAGAGTTATATAAAATTAAAAAACAAGAAAGATCAATCATGCTTAAAGCATTGATTATGAAACACTTTCCAACTTCAATGCAATTTTATTTAAACATGTCTAAAATGCAATACATTCCTCGGTAATATTTTAAAACTTATCACTACATTAATTTATTATTTTTGAAACCTTAAACCTTCATCGAAAAAAATGAACTTCATTCAAATGACGGCATTAAAGTATAAATTACCTGGTTTAAACATCTCTAAAATGTGATACATTCCTCGGTAATAATTTTAGAATTATCATAATACTACGATAATTTATTATATTTGAAAACTTCATCGAAAACAACTGAAATTCATTCAAATGACGTCATAAAAAAATAACACGCCTGGCTCTCTCTATAAAAGCAACATTTCCATTCATAAATAATTCCCCCATTCATGTCATTCATCACAATACTATAATAATTTATTTTATTTAAAAATTAAGACCATTGAGCTACAAGTAAATAAACTGTATGCGTTAAACTTCATCGAAAAATATCGTCCTTCTCTTTCTAAAATCAATGAATATTTCAGTCATATCAGCTAAGTAGACTCCATGGACTAAATGATTTTGTGTTAAAGAATTACAGCGATTCTAATACAACTCATTCTACATATTTTGCTGTTTACATTTTACATAGGTGAAAAATAGGCTTAATAGTAGAAATAATCAAATTTAGATGAGCATTTAAACTGGAATATATTGTCATTGCGTTGTTTCAGTATGTAGATGCACAGAATTTAGGCAAAAATAAAGTAGTTTTAGGACGGATACAACACTCAATATGAATTAAAAAGAACTTTAAAAATCACGATTTTGACACAAGATGGATGCCATATATCATTTTGAAGTGGGTCATGTGATCGTTTCATATCATGGACACGTGATCGCTTCATATAAGAGGTGTTATTATTATTTTAATTTTTATTTTAAAAACTACTGAATATATTTCGCTGAATTTTTTTTTAAATATTTTATAGAACAATTTGAATATTGCCTAAAATTTTCGAAGCAATTTGAGAATTTTAAATCCGCTTAAAAAATACTTGAAAAATTAGGTCCCATAGGGCTCAATGTATTCCATTTTTTCAACCCGGGTTCAATCCAAAACTAATTGGGTGATAATCTTCATTTATATTCCCATAGGTCCTATAGACCGTCTGAACAACATACTAAAATTTCATTTTGATTAAGTCATTTTTACGGCAGTTATCGTGATAACGGACAGACAGACAGACAGACAGACAGACAGAATGAACAAAGTCATAAACACTTTTCAACTTTGTTGTAAAGTGTTAAAAATGAAAAATTGTTATCTACAAAATTTATTTTAAAATGTGAAGCCTCTCCCATATGCACTACGTTTAAACAAATGGAAAGATATTTATTATATAATATATCTCTCTTTTCTTTCTGGAAGATATCCCAAAGTCAGAATTTAATTGAATTTGTTTTTTTCCCTATATTAAATAATTTTTAATTAAAAAACTACTTAACATATTTTACTGAATTTTTTTTATATATTCTATGGGATAATGTGAATATTTCCTAAAAATTTCGAAGCAATTCGTGAATTTTAAATTTACTTAAAAAATGTTTGAAAAATTAGGTCCCATAGGGTTCAATGTATTTCATTTTTTCAACCCGGGTTCAATAAAAAACTAATTGGGTGATATTATTTATTTATATTCCCATAGGGCCTACAGACCGTCTGAACAACATACTAAAATTTCATTTTGAAAAAGTCATTTTTACGGCAGTTATCGTGCTAACGGACAGACAGACAGACAGACAGACAGACAGAATGAACAAAGTCATAAACACTTTTCAACTTTGTTATAAAGTGTTAAAAAAAGGGAAGAAAGTATCGCCACATATAACACTTAGTAACAGTGTAGTAACACCTTCCACATACAATATTATGCAACATTATTCATATAAATCTAGATCATTCCATTCACTGGAAAAAATACATTTTGACAGTGATAGTAATTTGACGCCTATGAATTCGCCAATAGTAATTTATTTCATGTAATTGATATTAAACAAATGTTGATGTTATTTCATGATATTGTAATTAAGTAAACGTGAATATGAGAAGGTCATTCGTTTGGACTAGTAATTTGCCCAAAGCACCTAATTTCAATTGACATCGTACTATTTTAATACCAAAAACATTGTTCTGTGGACCTTGTACACCATTGTTTCGCCGTGAAAGAAGTAGAATCATTGCATTATGTAGGAAAAGTCATGTTCTGCCCACATCTGATTTTTTAATCCATTCTGAGCCAGCTGGTAATTAATTTGCACAAGCAGCTTGCTAGACAATTCTATGAAACCAAACATTGCAAATTTCCTTATTATTAGGCCAATTAGCAATTGCACACCAGGGTATCACCGAAAAAAGTTTAAATATGAATTACAATTACTGCTTACAGAAAATCCGCCAAGAAAGAAGCAAGGCCGCCTCTCTGACGTCGCAACCTTTCAGTGGACTAATCCCATCTCCTCGAATGAGTATCAATTTAGTACTTGTGAAATTTCAGAAAATGTAACATTGAGTAATTAGATTGCATGCTATTGAAGAATTATCTCATTGTATACAAAAAATATAAAATAATAATATTATAACTTCTATCAGCATAAAGTTGTACAATGTAGCATTAGTAATATACTAACGTAATATTTTGAACTTTTTTTTTTTTAAATTAAAGTACCTGTACAAGCAAGTATTTCTTTAATTCTCTATACTTTCACTCGAAATGTCTTCGAAACTAAAGATCGATATAAATAGTAGGCGACAAAAGTATGTATTAGAAAATTTAGTTTCTAACAGATTCCTTTTGAAATTTGCCGCAAAAGGCAACACTCCTCTAGCAGGATGACCATACTTATCTCATACCTAATAGAAATATAT
Organism: Amaurobius ferox; assembly: GCA_951213105.1. Lineage (NCBI taxonomy): Eukaryota > Metazoa > Arthropoda > Arachnida > Araneae > Amaurobiidae > Amaurobius > Amaurobius ferox. The sequence continues at coordinate 118,516,347 of OX578152.1, forward strand.
TTCCTTGAATTCCTTTAAATTAAAAACACTTGTCAGAAACGTAAGGATTTCCCTCAAAATCTAAACTGCTGATTAATTTTAAATGCAGAAATAATGAAAAAATAGACCAAATTACTAATTAATACTCATAACAAACTAAGATTAATAATTAAAAGCAATTAAAAGAGTTCAAAACATAAAACAATAAGAAGTTATCTTGTTGAACACCAATGTTTGTCACAGAAATGTCAGTTTTATACAGGAACGTGGTGGTGTCCATGTACACAACTAATTTCAAAAATTATAATATTCCATTAGTAAATAGTCCCCATTCTCAAATTTAATGTCTTGCATATTTTCTATAAAGCTATAAAAATAATTTTATTACCTATGTAATTGTACAAATAAATATATGATATATGAATATTACTAGAAACATGGTATGATTAATAAAAACAATATGATATTTCTTAATGACAGATTAATTGATTTGCATAATTTTGAATCCAGGTGAATTTGAATTACAAAGTACAAGATCTTATTGGCATTCATAATCACCTAATGACATTTTGTCTTACAGAAAAGACTATGATGGAAAATTAAACTGTAACATAAAGAAGATATATCATGTAAGCTTAAGATGTACAGCATGTAAGCTTAGATGTACGGCATGTAAGCTTAAGAATTGGTACAAACGAAAATTTTTATGGTATAATATCCGGTAATTATCCGGTTCAAACGTAGTCCAAACGCATGGCATCGACGAAATTTTGAAATTCCGAGGTGGGAGGATTACCGATGCTCAAGGCCACTCACTTTTAAATAAAAATTACGCCGTACCGGAATTGATACAAATGAAAACTTTCACGGTACAATCCAGTACAAACATAGTACAAACGAATGGAATCAACGAAATTGTGAAATTTCGAGGTGGGGGTTGCCGATGCTCAAGGTCACAGACTTTTAAATAAAAATTACGCCGTACCGGAAATGGTACAAACGAAAATTTTCACGATACAATCCGGTACAAACGTCCTACAAACGAATGCCATCATGAACTAAATTCTGAAATTTCGAGGTGGGGGGCTTGCCGAAGCTCAAGGTGACCGACATTTAAATAAAAATTACGCCGTACCGGAAGTGGTACAAACGAAAATTTTTACGGTACAAACCGGTACAAACGTAGTACAAACGAACGGCATCGACGAAATTTTGAAATTTCGAGGTGGGGGGTTGCTGGAGCTGAACGTCACCCACTTTTAAATAAAAATTACGCCGTACCGGAAGTGGTACAAACGAAAATTTTTACGGTACAAACCGGTACAAACGAAATACAAACGAATGGCATCGACGAAATATTGAAATTTCGAAGTGGGGGGTTGCCGGAGCTCAAGGTGACCGATTTTTAAATAAAAATTACGCCGTACCGGAAGTGGTACAAACGAAAATTTTTACGGTACAAACCGGTACAAACGTAGTACAAACGAACGGCATCGACGAAATTTTTAAATTTCGAGGTGGGGGGTTGCTGGAGCTCAAGGTCACCCACTTTTAAATAAAAATTACGCCGTACCGGAAGTGGTACAAACGAAAATTTTTTCGGTACAAACCGGTACAAACGTAATACAAACGAATGGCATCGACGAAATTTTGAAATTTCGAGGTGGGAAGTTACCGGAGCTCAAGGTCATCCACTTTTAAATAAAAATTACGCCGTACCGGAAGTGGTACAAACGAAAATTTTTACGGTACAAACCAGTACAAATGTAGTACAAACGAATGGCATCGACGAAATTTTGAAATTTCGAGGTGGGGGGGTTGCCGAAGCTCAAGGTGACCGATTTTTAAATAAAAATTACGCCATACCGGAAGTGGTACAAACGAAAATTTTTACGGTACAAACCGGTACAAACGTAGTACAAACGAACGGCATCGACGAAATTTTGAAATTTCGAAGTGGGGGGTTTCCGGAGCTCAAGGTCATCCACTTTTAAATAAAAATTACGCCGTACCGAAGTGGTACAAACGAAAATTTTTACGGTACAAACCAGTACAAATGTAGTACAAACGAATGGCATCGACGAAATTTTGAAATTTCGAGGTGGGGGGTTGCTGGAGCTCAAGGTCACCCACTTTTAAATAAAAATTACGCCGTACCGGAAGTGGTACAAACGAAAATTTTTTCGGTACAAACCGGTACAAACGTAATACAAACAAATGGCTTCGACGAAATTTTGAAATTTCGAAGTGGGGGTTTTCCGGAGCTCAAGGTCACCCCCTTTTAAATAAAAATTACGCCGTACCGGAAGTGGTACAAACGAAAATTTTTACGGTACAAACCAGTACAAATGTAGTACAAACGAATGGCATCGACGAAATTTTGAAATTTCGAGGTGGGGGGGTTGCCGGAGCTCAAGGTCACCCACTTTTAAATTAAAATTACGCCGTACCGGAAGTGGTACAAACGAAAATTTTTACGGTACAAACCGGTACAAACGTAATTCAAACGAATGGCATCGACGAAATTTTGAAATTCCGAGGTGGGGTTTGCCGGAGTTCAAGGTCACCCATTTTAAAATTAAAATTACGCCGTACCGGAAGTGGTACAAACGAAAATTTTTACGGTACAAACCGGTACAAACGTAGTACAAACGAATGGCATCGACGAAATTTTGAAATTCCGAGGTGGGGGGGCTGCCGTTTCGCCAGCCCCCCCACTTTGAAATGAGAATAACCCCGTTCCGGAAGTGGTACAAACGAAAATTTTGACGGTACAATCCGGTACAAACGTAGTACAAACGAATGGCATCATTGAAATTTTGAAATTCCGAGGTGGGGGGGCTGCCGTTTCGCCAGCCCCCCCACTTTGAAATGGGAATAACCCCGTTCCGGAAGTGGTACAAACGAAAATTTTGACGGTACAATCCGGTACAAACGTAGTACAAACGAATGGCATCATTGAAATTTTGAAATTCCGAGGTGGGGGGGCTGGCGAAATGGAGCTTGATAAGTCAGCCTGAAGTATAGGAGCTCTATGTACGGGTAATACCTCTCTTCGGCTGCAAAACCACAGACTTAAAGGATACTATGTGCAGGGTAGCCATAATTAAAGTAGAGGCGTTTAGAGACCGATAGTGAGAAAACTGTTGGTACAAACTCAACCAAATTTGCAGTAAATAGTATTTAGATCATGGGGTTTGGATTTTTAAAAGAAAAAAAAAATTGTTCGGATTTTTGCCACCGCGGGCCAAATTAGCGCTGCAAGGTCCATTTTTGGAGCAAAATAAGCATAGGAAGTACAGAAAGTTAACATTTTGCATGCATTTTGAAAAGGACAAAGGATTTTGACTGAATGTAGCTCAGTTGCTAGAGCATTTGTCTTAAGATCCATCTGATGTTTTTTTTTTTCTTTCGGCCTAGAACGTCCGACCTACTCGAAGGTTTTAGGTACTTGTTTGGACGGCCGGGGCAGTGCCACCCAATTTAGACCGGAACCCAGTGGCGGTCGATATCCACAGGAACTGCACCCTCCTTCCCCTGCCACCAACCTCTCGGAAGGATTTTCAGACTCACGGATTTAACATGCTCATAACATGCTCGGTGTAAACATCGGGATAATTTGGGCAGAGCCGGGAATTAAACTCGGGTTCTTCGAGTGCAATCCCGTACCTTAAGCACTGGGCTATCCTGTCCAAGATACGATGAACGTAAGTTTACGCCTACCCTGCATCTAATTTTCTGATCTCTATATTTAAAAACAGAGAACTCTACATGTACCGGTAAACAGCTATAGCGCAGTGAATAATATTTATAATATTTATTTTGTGTTTTACAATTAACAAATTTACAAATACAAATTTACAATTTATATCGTTTTCTTTTTAGCTTTGCTACATTATAAGAAAATAAGCTCTCAACTATCCTGCTGGAAGCAGAAATCCAGCTGCCCTGTAGAAAGCAGGAATTACAGTGAAGTGACTTATTTTGAGCGTTTCATTGGAGCAAGAGAGGGCTCAACTAATTATTTCTGATGTTTTAAATAAATTATTCTACAAAAGGTGAAAATTATTATTATCCCAATAATATATGCATTTTCGGTGATTAAATATATTTCAGAAATATGTTTAAAATACCATTATCATTAGTAGTAATCTTAGAATTTTTTTACACAAGAGAAATTATCTGAAGACGATAAAGAAACATTTTAAATAATTTCTTTAAAAAAAAGTTGTAAAAAATAAGTGGTAACAATTGATTTTTAAATGTTTTTAAATGAACATTCCTGTTTGAATTAAAACTGATTATATTTTAATCACTAGCGACTCTGGAGTTACTTTTAATTAAAAAAAAATAATGATTTTTAGTTTTTATTTCGATAAAGAAAAAATCTGATATGGGTAGCACATGACTTTCCCTGCAGACTCATATTCGCGTTCTATTTATTTCTTCAATAATTCAATACATTGAGTTTAATTGTACAAAATTACAATCATAATTATTTAAAATTACACTGAATTTGCACTTTTAATTCAATTTTCGTTTTCATTTTGTAGCTGGGTTTATTTCCTAAAGTGGTTGGTGTCCAAAAAATATAAAATATTACAAGAACGGCTAGTCTTAGTATAATGGGGTTGATCTTATTCTTTTGATCGTTAAAATTTACATGTAAAACAAGCATTTAATTAACATATTTGCGTATACGTAGATTTTTATTATAGATTTTGACGATTTTTGCGGGCCATTTCGCAAAAAAGGGCGGGTTCTTTTCTTCCGAATCCTACCAAAATCTAATGAGCACCAGGGTATCCCACCAGTCTACCAAATTTTGTAAAATTGGATCTTAGTTTTTCAGCTAGATACAGGCAATTTTTGTGGCCATTTCATAAAAAAAATGGGTTCTTTTATTCTGAATCGTACCAAAAGCTAAGCTACACCAGGGTCACACACAAGTGACTTACCTACAAATTTTATAAAATGTAGTCCATTAGTTTCTGAGTTAGAGTGGATGCATACATTTATACACACAGACACACATACAGACGTCACGCTAAAAATAGTTTTTTCGTATTCTAGAGGTTACAAAACGTGTTGATCCGTCTAAAACTCGAGTTGCGATTTTCGACATGATTCTAATACTTTCCAATGTATTGCAAGGACAGTAAAAATGTTCTTTATCTATCAATTTTCGATATAAAACATCTTTGGACGTAGGGAATGGAATAAATCATGAAAGAAATGTGATAGGAATGAAACTGAAGAACTTTGTGAATGTGACATCGTATTGTTACGGACACTTTATAAGAAATCATTAATATAATAGAAGATATGGGTCACTTAACTTTCGTTGTAACCACCCTTTATAAATTCGGTGACCTTGGAAACGAATTATACTAAATAGCCCTAATTTAGAAACTTGTGAGTTCTGGAAACTTCTAGGAATTTCATGAGTTACGTTCTTTTCCCGGAACTTTTGACAAAGGATATATAAGTTCATCGTTGTTCAGTTTGGTTGTTGATATAGGTCTATGCAGGATTTTCCCCCCGAGGGTGCGAAATTCGATTGCATTCCAGGTCTAGAGATTAATGTGAACTTTTACTTTTGGAGTGAAAACAGGATACAACTGCATGTATCCGTTTGCCAACCTCCCAACACCATATTTTAAATCTGACCTATTCAGATGTACAGGTCAGATATAAAAACCTTAAAAATTCGATTTATTCGAAACCTTAAAACCGCTCCCCCGGTCAAATCCTGAAAGAAACACTGCCTGGTCATACAACCGTGGTCAGTATAGATCTTCGAGGAGTAATCTAGTGATACTAGCTCTTTGGTATAGATCTACGTGATAACGGCAAGTGGTCCCAGTTTTCAGCCAATTAGAAAAAAGGAAATTATAAGAACAGGTTTTGGGAGAAGAGCATGGTCACGTGACTTCACAGGGACAATTTTGCCCTTACGTTTCCAAAACAAAAAAAATATGATGTGGGCAGCACACGACTTTCTCTGCAGACTTATATTCACGTTCTCTTTATTTAAATTAAATTTAATTCACTTTTAATTCAATTTTAGTTATCATTTGGTAACTGGAATTATTTTCAAAGGTGGCGTAAAGAAAATACGAAAAAACTAAAATGTCTCGAGAACGGCTAGTCCTAGTGTAATGGGGTTGGTCTTATTCTTTTCTTAGTTAGAAATTACGTATAAAACAGGCGTTTAATGGATATATTTGAGCATACGTAGTTCTTTATTTTAGAATTTGACGATTTTCACGGGTCATTTTGCCCGGCCACACAGAAAGCTACCATTAGCCTATGGGTTGGTCGTGTGGTCTGGGTTTTCTACGGGTCATTTTGCGAAAAAAAAGGCAGGTTATTTTTTTCCGAATCGTACCAAAATGTAATTAACACTAGGGTGACCCACAAGCCGACTTATCATCCGAATTTTGTGAAATTCGGTCCATTAGTGTTTCAGCTAGAGTGGAAAGAGGCTTTTGCGGGCCATTTCGCAAAAAAAAGGCGGGTTTTTTTTATCATCCCGAATCGTACCCAAAACTAATCAGCACCAGATTCACCCACAAGTGACTTACCGACCAAATTTTATGAAATTCGGTCAATTAGTTTTTCAGTTAGAGTGGATACAAAATCCGCACAGACAGAAAGACAGACACACAGACAGACAGACACAGAGGCACACACACAGACGTCACGCTAAAAATAGTTTTTTCGTATTCTAGGGGTCTCGAAACGCGTAAATCCGTCGAAAATTCGAGTTGCGATTTTCGGCATGATTCCAATACTTTCCCTATACATTACCATGTATTTATTGCAGGGAAAGTAATACTCCTTTGCTTATTAAAAACGGCTACTTTAGAAACTTACAATCGTTTAACTTCCAATTTTAGTAGGATATATCTAAATTTACTTTCTCTGATGGATATTTTTAATTAATCGGAAAATAAAATATTCACTTTCGTAAAAATATATATACGAGTATTTTTTTAGAAAATCCTTATATACCTATCCCTTCTCTTTCGCATATACATTGCAGAAAAATGTGTAAAAATGAAAGTAGTGTAAATTCACTTAAAGTGCACTTTAGCAAATGACATATTTTAATGTAAATTGTTATTCAAGTATTCTAAATAACTTACTCGTATTTTCATCATAAAGATAAATTTCAATGTTTAATGGATTTAGTTTCCATTTTTATTTACTATCATCGTCAGTTTACCATCACACGCTATCGTAGAAATAATGCTCTTTGCCTTTACGTTTCTGCGCATTCTACTACGCATGTTTTTTTATTTACGCTTGAGAACAAGTTCTATTGCCGCCTGAACGGAAACGCTTGATTCTTGCTGTGCATTTTAATTTTAATTCGACAAATCGTTTGACCTGAGATTCAACACCTAAACGTAAGTCTTATATTTTGTATTACATAACATTTTGTTTAATGGTTGTATAGATTATGTATTTTTAAGCAGCGTGTCAGCAGATCGTCAGCAGACGAAACATAGAACAGAACATTTTGTTCGACGAACAAAAAATAATGTTTGTCGAATAATTTTACAGGCCACAGAAAAGAACCTTGTTCCAAACCAAGATATTTGCTCATTGAACGTAAAACATCTATATGACGAAGATCTAAAACTTCCGCGCCAAAGTTCAATGCAAGTATTTTGAAGAACAAATGATCAATAAGCCTCAGCACGTCTTGATTACTAAATTTTGTTTTAATATTATATTTCCTTTCATGAAATTTTTGAATTTGTCTGTTGCTAATGCCCACAGCATCGAACACTTGGTCCAGAAACATTTTGTTTTGACCTGTGAACATAAATTCTTAGTGTTTCTTAGTTAACAAATAGAAACCTTAGTTAACAAATCAAAACTTCTCCGAAAATGGCAATTTTTCTCAGGTAAGGGAATGAGAGTGATGTCACCGTCGTACTTTGGTATCGAAATCACTTGTGACGTGAATTGCAATTATAATGTATAAGAGAAATATGGTGACAGAATCGAAAATTCGAGTTTTTGACGGAAGTGCATGTTTTAAGCATACCCTAACTCAAATCTATAGTTTTTAATGTGATGTTTGTGTGTTTATATCACTGTTAGTGTGTGTCTATAAGTCTGTGGACGCAGTGCTTCTTTCAGGACTTTTTGGTCGGAGGGGGGGGGGGGCGAATGAAACTTTAGGGGGGCAAGTTTTGCATTTGCCCTATATAAATATATCTGCATGATGTCACATAAATAGAAACTAGGTTAACATAAAATGTCTCCGGGGGGGGGAGGGGGGATACACGCCTGAAAGAAACACTGTATGAATACGATATCTCGGAAACGATGGAAGCGTTTAGAAAATAATTTGGTACGAATAATGTAATCGGAGAAATTTTCTACTGTAATTTTTCATTAGAAAACGAGTGTAACAAATTTACGAACCCTAGCATAAACTATTCTCAAAATATATATAGCACGACTTACGAATTCGAAAATATAAGAAAATCAGAACATCAAACACTGTCAAATAAATAAGCATTCTAGACATAATTTTTCTTCATAAAATAAATGATGCAGACTTATAACGCTAATATATGCCGTTCTCAAGATATTGCATGCTTTACAACTAAATTTGTCAAAAATTACAAAAAAACTATTTAGTCATTAGTATTATCCCATACGTTCACTTTTTATGCAATATTATGCAACAAGTCTGTTAACATCATTCTCGTAGATATAGTTTATTCCATTCACGAGAGCAAATAATATATGTGATAGTTTTTTATTTCTGGAATAAATAATTCGCCAATAGTAATTTATTATACGAGATATTGATGTTATGTATGATTATGCTATATTTGCCCTATGCTGCCATGTTAAGAGAATATAAAATTTCGAAATTTTCGCTCGAATTTCACAAACTTTTACCTAGTCCTAACATTTTTGTTAACAAAGCTGAGCATTAAGTTTTGTGAAATCCATTAATATTTGTACTATCGTCTGCACAAGAAATCGACCACAGCCGGACATCACTCCAAAAATAGTCAAAACGTGTTCTTAAGACATATATTGGCATCAAAATCTCGAAATCGAAAATATTCTTGAAAACAATACTTTCTCAATACTATGCATGAGAAGGTAAAAATATTGCAGTAGTTTTACACACTCCAGGTATGTTAACCTTTGCCATCTATAGACAAGGGGTATAAGTGACATCGTCGGTCAACAAAGAGGTTTGCAAAATTGCTGCACATAGCAAGTTTTCTTACAGCCGAACCAGTTACCGGTTATTTCACAATTAATAGCACGAAACATGTCCACAAATCTGGGTGCTGCTTTAGAAATGAATCCTCACTTCAAATGGCATGGCATTTGCAATTTTGTAATAAGTTGTTTTTGGTAAGTGCTTTATTTGGCAATCCAAAGCATTTTTAATAGATATAGGAATTTTAAACTTAAATAAAAAATATTAAGAGTTTATTCCCAAATGTCATTTTTTCCCCTTCAACTTTTACAGATGCACCCCCTAAAACTTGTTTTTTTGCCTTAATGGATTTCCCCTCTAAGAATGCCTTGTACGCTTAAAATCACATTGAGAAACCCAATTAACAAGCTGTTTTTGTCGATAGGGCCGCTGACAGAGGGGAAGGGGGAGTAAAAAAGATGCATTGCATAAGGAGCAGCCAAGGCCGCATAAACAGTTTATGAAAAAAAAGTTACTTGAAAAATGGTGAGGGGTGGGGGTGGGGGGTTCTGAGCATATGCTCGCCTAGGGACTGAAAATTATGTCGGCGGCATAATTGTATGTATATACTCTTCCTTTAAATTCTAAATATCAAAAACAAAATATTTAATAAAATTATGAAAATAAAAATCAAAGTTCTGGATGAAAGGAGGGGGGGGGGGGGGAGGAACTCTGTTACAAAATGAAATACATTTAAACAAATAAACATACACAAAGCTGACGATGTCACTTTGTAAGGTGGCCGAACGAACACGCAGGCATATTTTAATAAAAATAACCAGTTTATTCTTATCTGTATAAAAAAATCATGAAATAAACATCCATTAACGTAATTTACACATAATAAATCAGAATGAATATGGTCAACCCTTTCTCCAAGCATTATACCGTCGGCTGCTGCCACGCACGTCACGTTCCAACTCCGCACTTCGCATTTTTAAGAACCTGGTTGCCAGCTCCCCCTGCCGTTTGCAATCTTCCACACTCTAATATTAAATTTTTTTAAATATCTGCGTGTAATTGATGGGTGGGTATCGTGAGAAAGAATAGACAATATGAGGGAAGAGGAGTTAAAGAAGCGAAGTTATGTTTAGTGCTATAAAGCATTTTTCTTCAGCAGAAGAACTTGAGATAACATTCCATATTGTCAACGTTTTTATAAATTTGAGAGAACTTAACATTGAAAGAATAGGCTTCTAAAATCTGTACCTGCTTTTTTTCGGAGAATGAGTAAAATGTGATGTGTACCCTTCCGGTTCTCGTGCTTTCTTTTTCTTCAAAATAAAGCACACACGTACATTCCCCGCCTCCCTTCTTTTTCCTTTACAAAATTGCAAAACTCAAACTATCTAGTACTGAGCATGCTTATAAAAACATTGAACAATTCCGAATGAGGTAATGTAACTGACTTATGGTGAACAAATTGCAGCTAAAATGTATACATAAAAGCATTCATAAGTGCATTTCGAATATTTTAAATTTTATTATAAAATAGGTGGGCACTACATTGCTGTCCCCATGATTTCCCTCACATTTTGACGTCTGTATGAACAAAAATTCTACTTTTAAATTCATTATTTGGGCATGGCACATTCGCATTACAGTTAAGTCCGTTATTGACTAGTTCATATCAATTTAATTTAACAACGTTTTACCTAGTGTGAATTGGATAAAGAAGGAATTACTCGGAATCGATATTGGACAAGGCAGAATTTGAAATTTTCAAACAAATAAAAATATTAAAAAAGTAAATAAATAGCATAATTGTAAAAAAATAATAAAATAGTATGGAAACACGTCAACTAATTAAAACATTAAAATTAAAGACAACCGAAAAATAGGCTTGCATTTTTTTTTTATTAAAATATTCTTTTTACAACGTACAAAAAATCACACGATTTTTGTACGTCGTAAAAAGGTGATTTTAATAAAAGACTTTTAAGATTATTTTTTGGTTGTCTTTGATTTTAAAACATAATTGTATTCCATGTATCTGCTATTGAAAAAAAAAGAAAAAAAAAAAAAGAAGAAATAATAAATGTCAGGATGTTTTTTATGGGCTGTACCTAAATTGGCGAAAAACACTATGCGAAAGCAATGTGGGACTTTTGATGCATAGCATAACAGCCTGTACTCGGATTTCCCTTGTTATTTTAACTATTTTTCAAGTTTTGTAAAACATACCGCTGATATAATCGGACTCATATAATAGCTTATTTTTATATCAACTTTGATACAATTTAGTGGAGTAGGTTTGGAAATAACCCATAATCTATATAAATAAAATTGAAAATATGTCTGTCTGTTCCATCATCACGGGAGAATGGCTGAACCGCATTTGATGACATTTTGTGGGTCGCCTGAAATAGTCCCACTTAAAATTTAGTGCATATTTCGAGTTTCTATAACCAGTGGTGGTTCTCAAGATATTAGTAAAAAACAAAACTTTCGTTTGTCTCATCATCATGGGAAAACGGCTGAACCGAATTTAATGAAATTTTGCAGGTAGCTTTAAAATAGCCCCACTTAAATTTAGTTCGAGTTTCTAAGACTAGGGGTTGTCGAGATATTAATGAAAAACGAAACATTTTCCTAGGAGTTCTACTCTCTAACTCCCTGGTTCCTCCAAATATAAGGTTAGAAATTCTTTGTTTAAAACCTGAAAGTGAATTAAAATTTTTTTTCTCTGAATTTTGTGGAAGATTTTTGCGCTAATTAGTCACTTTCTAAAAACATGAATTGTTTGAAACGTGAATTTAAATGGAAAATATATCACCATGCTTTATTTTTCATACGTTTTTACTCAACAATAAAAAGTATTAAGAAATCAACATGGTTATTTATTATTAGCATTTTATGAGGAAGATTCTATCTTATATCATGTTGCTCGGCAACGCAATTAAATTAAATGTGCCGTTAATATTTATTATTATTTTTTCGATTTGAATAATAAATAAAATGGATATAAAAATATATCTTATAAATGAACGGTTTGATTTTTTTTTTAATTATATTAATTATGGACTGCGTACATCACTTTCATTTATTTTGGCAAAGCGTTTTCAAGCTTATATATTGTGTTTAGCTAATAAACTCATATATTGTCTTTAGCCAATAAATTCATTCAGCCGATTGTTGAAACAGAAAAAAAGTAGAACGGGTATATCTTCTAATACAATTTTAGTCTTTTCATTTAGTATACACAAACGGGATCAGGATGTTTTATTCGTGGGCGCGGTAGCCCTGTGGTTAGCGCGCGGAGGTTGCACTCGGTTGTCCCGGGTTCGATTCCCGCCGCTGCCCAAACTGCCGCCGTGTTCACGCGGAGTACGATCACGTTAAACATGTGGGTCCGCAAGTCCTTCCGAGAGGTTGGTGGTAGGGGAAGGAGGGTACGGTCCCTGTGGATGCCTCCCCCACTGGGTTCCGGTCTAAATTGGGTGGCACTTCCCGGCCGTCCAAACAGATACCTTACACCTTTCTGGTAGGTCGGGCGGTCTGGGTCGAAGAAGAAGGATGTTTTATTCATATCTGCAAATTCAGAGGTACAAATTTGCGGGATATCGCTAACTTGGCAACTTTTCTTAAATGTTGCCAAATTGACTGAAATGTCGTCGAATTGATAAAAACGACGCAAATCATTGAAATTTATTTTGTTTTGTTAGACGAGAGTACTAAAATGATGTTTCGTTAGCATTTGTCTGTCAGTCCAACAGTACCACTTAGTAACACATTTCGCGAATTTTTAAAATGTCACCAAATTGATAAAAATGTTTGTAAATCCATAAAAATATCTTGAAATTGATAAAACTGCGCTAAATAAATGATATTAATTATGTTTTATTAAGGGATATTGTGATGATATTTTGTCAATTTGTCGCCAAGTGGGACTATCAGTTCTACAGTCCCACTTGGCGATAAATTTGGCGATTTTATAAAATGTCGCTAAACTGACGAAAATTTCACCAAACCTTCCATAAACATAGCATTATTCAGACGATATTTTTTCTACCAATTTATTTGAAGTAAATGATTTCATGTCGCTTAGCAACAGATTTAAATTCAATGTGTTTATGCGGGAGAGGATTTTTATTAAATCTTTTCTGATTTGAATAATGAATATATCTCATAAAATAAATGTTATTGATATTGCATTTTTGACTGGATAATATCAATTACGGTCTTCAGGTTTAAACATAATTATTATTGATATTTTCGGGAATTATTGATTCAGAGATTATTGATATTTTAAAGTTATTACGTTTTTGTTTTATTGTGACAAAAATTGTTGAAACACATATATTGTACGTTATACGAGTAATTTTCTACAAATGCACGGGTATATTTTCTAATCTACGAGAATATAAGTAGTACAGGTATATTGGCATATATTTTGACATATATTGGCATATATTGGAATAAATTATATTGGAAAGATTACGGGGATTATTGATATTTTCAATTTATTACGTTATCTGTTTTGTTTTGGCAAAAATTTTCGACTCATATTGTAATACGGATAATCTTCTACTAACACACGGATATATCTTCTTCTTCTTCTCATATCAGTAGCACTTTCATTTTGACATATATTGGTATCAATTACTGCTTTCAGGTTTAAAGATTACGGGTTTATTGATAATTTTGATTTATACATGTAATCTACTAATACAGGTTATATTTTCTAATATTGGTGTATATAAGTAGTACGGGTCCCATACAATATTAACGTTTTTATTTTGCATATATTGATTCAATTCCATATTTCTTGTAAATTTGCTTACAAAAGGGGCCAAGATGTTTTATTTTTCAGATCTGCCCTTGAAGATAATTTTGTATATTGAGAACAGAGATTCTTAAACTTCTTTCTGGAGCATTAAATTAAATATTTTAACAGAATATTTTGATTAAATTATGTTGTAGGAAATTGCACATGTTTGTGAATTTTAAGTTTCTTTATATTATATACTCTGTACGAAGAACGGGTATGCTGCTAGTCTATATAAATAAAATTGAAAATCTGTCTGTATGTTTGTCTCATCATCACGGGAGAACGACTGAACCGAATTTCATGACATTTTATGGGTAGCCTTGAAATAGCTCCACTTAAAATTTTGTCTATGTTTCGAGTTTCTAAAACCAGTGGTTGTTTAGATATTAGTTAAAGACGAACAACTAAACCTTCCATAGAGATAGTATTATGCAGATGATATATTTTCCACCAATTTATTTGAAGAAAATGATATCTTAGCAACGGATTTAAATCCAATGTGATTATGCGGCAGACAATTTTTATTAAATACTAGCAGCAAACCCGTTCTTCGAACGGAGTATATAATATACAGAAACTTAAAATTCACAATCATGTGCAAATTCCTGTAGTATACTAAATGACATTTGCTCCTAAAAAGAAGTTTAAGAATCTCTGTTCTCGCTATACAAAATTACCTTCACGGGCAGATCTAAAGAATAAAACATCCGGCCCCCTTTTGTCAGCAAATTTACAAAAAATATGGAATTAAATCAATATATTCAAAATAAAAGCATTAAAATTGTATGAAACCCGTACTACTTATTTGCGCGAATATTAGAAGATACAACCAATATTAGTAGACTAAATGTATAAATTGAAAATTTCAATAAACCTGTAATATTTAAACCTGACGGCAGTAATTGATTCCAATACATGCCAAAATGAAAGTGGGAAAATTATATGGGAATATATATATATACCCGTATTATTTTAATGTTGTAGATTAAAAGATGTGTCCGAGTGTTAGTAGAAGATTGCCCGTATTACAATATGAGTCTCAAAAATCTTTGCCAAAATAAAACAGATGACGTAATAAATTGAAAATATCAATTACCCCCAGTAATCTTCATACCGGAAGGCCGTATATGATTCCAATATATGCCAAAATATATGCCAATATACCACCTGTACCACTTATATTGTCGTAGATTAGAAGATATACCCATGCATTTGTAGAAGATACTATCTCGTACAACGTACAATATATGAGTTTCAATAATTTTTGCCGCAATAAAACAATGACATAATAACTTGAAAATATCAATAATATCTGAATCAATAATCCCCGAAAATATCAATAATAATAATGTTTAAACCTGAAGACCGTAACTAATATTATCCAATCAAAATTGCAATGGCAATGAAATTTATTTTATATACATATCTTTATTATTCAAATCGGAATATTTAATAAAAATCGTCTCATCCGTTGATAAGCGACATGATATCATTTGCTTCAAATAAATTGGTGGAAAAAATATCGTCTATATGGAAGATTTGGCGACATTTTCGTCAATTTAGCGACATTTTAAAAAATCACCAAATGTATCGCCCCGTGGGACTGTAGAACTGTCCGTCCCACTTAGCAATAAATTGACGAACATCATCACGATACTAACAAATAACAAAACATAATTAATTTAATTTATTTAACGCAATTTTATCAATTTCAAGATATTTTTATGGATTTAGAAACATTTTTATCAATTTGGTGATATTTTAAAAATTCGCTAATCGTGTTACTAATTAAAAATTCGCTAAATGTGGGACGGTTAGACTGACAGACAAATGCTAACGAAACATCATTTCAGTACTCTCTTCTAACAAAACAAAATAAATTTCATTGATTTGCGTCGTTTCTATCAATTTTGGCGACATTTCAGTCAAAAATTTGGCAAATATTTTAGAAACTTATTTATTGTAGTACATGTAATATTCTATTAATGAGTTTGCGAATATAAGTATAGTAAGAGTCCCAAATAATTTGAGCGCTTTTATTTTGCATATATTGATTCAACTTCATATTTTTGGTAAATTTGTTTACAAACGAGACCAGGTTGTTTTATTCTTCAGATCTGGCCGGGAAGATTGTTTTGTATAACGAGAAGACATATTCTTAAACTTCTTTATTGGGAGCATTGAATTAAATATTTTAATAGAATATTTTCATTAACTATAGTATATTATAGGAATTTGCACAAGATCGTGAATTTTAAGTTTCTTTATATTATATACTCCGTACGAAGAACGGGTATACTGCTAGTATTATAATAAAATGCAAAATTCCCTTCAGCGTTCCTCGTATAACAGGGCACGCTTCCTGCGAAATTCAATAAAAAATCTCTTTGCATATTTTCGCATTTATTTTGACCCTGGACAAAATTGGGTATCCGTTAGTTGAGTAGTTTGGCAGAAAAATTAGTTACGAAATTTCAAGTGCAAAATGTGCATACGAGGAAATATTTAAAAATATAATATCGACATTGTTTTCATATGCATATGAGAGATTGCTTCTATGCAAAATTTGGTTTTAGTCTGTTGAGTATAGTTTCCGAGATATTACCAAGTAGCAAAAAATTGCGCATGCGCATTGTGCGCACAACTCGCGTCAAATTTGAATAACATCACCAGATTGTTTTCGTTCTGGTGTAGGTAGCATCATAAATTCGTATATTTGTCTTCATTTGGTTCAATAGTTTCAAAGGTAAAGAGGTTACCTCAATTTGGCGAAGGTACGACAGACGGATGGACTGTTAATGTATTTTTAGTGATATGCTAAATCGTACGGATTTTTCTATTTGGTTGAAAAAGGTTTTCGATACTAAAACAATACTCCCAAAAGTATAAAGAAACATTTAATGCAACAAATAAACAGCATTGAGTTGGGAAAATGATTCAAAGCAATATTTTTCGATACAGAAATATTTCTTTGCATAGTGTTATTGTGTTATTCTATCAATTATTTTGTCAGTGAAATATTTTATACTAACTGATAAGAAGTAGAACATATTTTAATTGCATATTTTATATCATCCAGCTTTTGAATATGTAAATACTATTCTGTGGAGTGCTATTAAATGGATGAAACCCCAAACTATAACACTTTTGACATAATTTCAGAAAATGCATTTATTTAACATTTAAAATAACTGGAGATAAATTTCCAAATTTTTCGCAGGATTTTATCATTTTTCTAATTCAGGTATCAAATTTTTGGTCGGAATCCTTATATTAACATCCCTTGCCACTTTCTACATTCTTAAATTTTATTCGATCCAGCCAATCAATTTGAACTAATTCGATTTTTGTTCTGGTCCTGAATTTTATATTCATAAACCTTATTCATAGATTTATCTATATATACATATATATATATATATATATATATAATGGAACTTATCTTTATTTGCTCTTCAACAATGAAAACTTGATTAAGTTTTTTTTTCTGCTGGCAATATTTTTACAATGTTTTCTTTTTTTTATCTTGTAGATTTCTACTTATCAATCTTTTGACTGATAATACGAACGTTGTATGCTGACTGTAATCCATCAAAATAAATAACAGGTGTGATTTTGTCATGGAAAATCCGTGTAAGAAGTTTAAGGAATCTGTTTTGACTCATAGAGTCACCTGTTCAACTTTGTCTCTTCAGTTGGGAATTTGCAATTTCTTTAATGTCAAACCGTGTGATAGGTGGAGTTATCAAACTTCATCATTGAAGATTTGGAATGAAACAATGATATTCGTTGTCCATTCACAGAATGTTCATGTATACCGTGGTTGGATCACGCTGCAATTAAAGCGGGAAAAAATGAACACGAATATCAAGGTAGTCAGATTTGGAATACGAAGACACAATGGAACTGTGTTCAAGGCAGTGGAACGTGGAAACCGCAAAACTTTGAAAGATTCTCTCTTACTGATGGACAATTCTGAACTCTGGAATAATAAGACTACTTTCGGGGAACATGGTAAGGTAATTTTTTTCGTGGATATCAGTTACGAGATTGAAGGTGATGTTGCTGCATTTTCCTTCCATGCACCGCACACTGAAAGTAAGTAAATCTACCCATATGCTTATTAAACATTTCAATAAAATTCTCTCAAAAACTTAAATTAACATATTTGCATATAAGTGTACATTTTTATTGTAACTTGAGGAACCATCTCCTGCTCTCAACCTGATGCTCTAGCAGCGTGATTCACTGCAAGGACTCTCTTTGTATTCACTACTAAGTTGCTGGCCAAAATCTGCCAATTTCTTAATGTTGCTTTCATAATTTCATGGATGGGAATTATGTTGAATTACCTTCTTAACAGTATGAAGTATCTTGAGATGGAAATTATTTAGCTGATTAGTATAATGTTTACCTAGCATGCGTTAGTGCCTTGTTGCGACCATAGTAGTAGATATACAGAGTGTTTCAACAAATGTGAACAGCAGACGTTCTTTTGAAACGTTGATCGTAGATACATAGTTCCAATCGCAAAAATGCTTTAAATAGGATAAGAAGTTAAGCAATAGTAACTTCAATAATGTACAATATTTTTTGTAAAAAGTTAAATTTTTATACAGCCTCTTTAGCGAAAAAAATTAAGTTACAAAATTGTCCATATTTAGTCAAACTGAAAAAAATGAATCTTCAAAGTGCAAATTCAGACACAGTAAATTGACAAACTTGCACCATTTTCGCTGTTCGATAACCCTCGTGGTTTTTCTATACGCTTGTAGTCACAGCCATTCATGAATCCATGGGGTATTCACACATTGAATTCATTCACAGAAATCATTTAGTAAGGTTTTAAAAATATTTTGTTTCAGTAGTTTGTGAAGGTATTAAGAACAAAACATATGTTTCTGATGAAAAGTTATTTTAACCCTAAAATAAGATTAAAAAAAATATATAATTGTAATTTTAGTGATTTGTCAAATGTTTTCTTAACAAAATCTATGAAAAAATTAGCAGGTCCTTCAATTTTTATTAAACCAGTTGGAAATAGTTGCATTCGGAACAAGGAGATCGGTTGCATTTCCCGTATCATACTCATCTCACAGAGTTCATTAATGAACAGTGCTAGAATTAAAAATATCTTTATCAAGGTTACTTGGATGCTTAAATATAAACTGTGAATCGACGTAATAGTGTTGCAATGGCTTTACTGAAATATTTGCATATAAATAAATTTGAATCGATAGTAAATTTTTACTAAAAGTTTTAATAACTATTTAAACTAAAATTGAACTAATAATATTTAAACTAAATTTTAACTAAAATTGAACTGTGGATGCGCCTTTATTTCCCAATAAAAATTTTAATAAATGATAAACTATGCCCTATTGGAACGTTTTATAGACCCATTTTTGTCCATTTTACTAAATACAATATGGATAGCATTTTGATAATTTGACATTTTTAGTAGAGAAGCTGTAAAAAATATTAATTTACAGTGTTAATTTTTTTTCTTTACAAAAATATTGTACATTTGTTTAAATTGCCATTTCATAATTTCCTAGCTTATTTAAAGCATTTTAGTAATTGAAACTATGTGTCTACAATTGCTTTCGAAACAATTAGAACCCTGCAAACTTAGCCTTTCCGATTTCATTTACACTTGCATGTGTTAAGCGCAGTACTACAATTCTGTATTTGCAATCCAATATGAAATTTGGATGTGTATCTATCTCATTGACACCAAATTAGGCATCTTCAAGTCATAACGAACATGAAGATACGAGGGTGGTTCAAAAAGTAAGGTTACAAGTTCTATGAGAGAAAAGGTTTATTCACGAGATAAAAGATATGCACAAAGTTAGCAAGGCACTGGTACATATTATTTTTCCACATAGTCAGTATGGTTATAGAAGCATTTGTTCCATCATTTAACCAATCTATCGAAACCGTCATCGAAGAAATCAGGTTCCAGGTCGCGGAGCCACTCAACGACGGTTTCCTGAACTTCGGCATCGATTGCGAAATGACGACCTGCCAGGTGCTTCTTCAACGGTCCGAAGAGCTGAAAATCGCTTGGTGCGAGATCCGGGCTGTAGGGTGGGTGTTCCAGTACATTCCATCGAAAGCGCTGTACCAAATCACGTGTAACCGAGGCCGTATGCGATCAGGCCTTGTCGTACAACAATACGACACCTTAACTAGACGTGGAATTTAATTCGCACGCCGAATTTGTGCACCCGTGAGAACTCTTGTTACCTTATTTTTTGAACCACCTACGTAGATTTGGGATAACGTATTGCGTCATATTTAAACAAGGCATTACAAAAGTAAAATTACTGTTCATGTAGATATCGAAGTGGTGAATAAGTAAAAAAAATAGCAGCAACAATAACAACAAGTACAAATAACCCATTTATTTCTTTTTATTGGTATTTTTTCTGTTTCAGATCAAAAACGTTAGAAACCTTGGACATGGAGCATGATAGCGTCTTATAAATAATGTCTTTTTATTTTAAATTAATAACCCGTCATTTGACGAGGTGTATAATGTATGCAAAAAATTCCTTCCCGACCAGCTAGCTGCCTGCAGCTTTTACGCTCCTAAACTCCCAATATACACGCATAGGTCATAATGAATATTAACTATACTAACAACATTTTTTACTATATATTTCACATCCCATAGTAGTGGCCCATAATATTTCTTTACATTTTTGTAGATACTGGAAAAAAGGAAAAAATCTGATGTGAGCAGCACATGACTTTTCCTGCACATTAAATTTTATTTTTTCTTTATTTCATTAATAATTTATTAAATTCAGTTTTATTGTACTAAATATCACTCATAACTAATTGAGATTGCACCAAATTTACAATTTTAATTCAGCTTTCGCAGAGGCTTTTTTAAGGAAAATTTATAACTACACAAATTTTCGTAAATGGAATAAATAATGCAAATTTTAATATACACTGGTGGAAAAAAGTTTAAAGACAAAATATAAATTCTGAAAATTTCCTAAATTTTTAATCAACAAAATAGAATAACACGTGGTCACCACATGCTTTCTAGGAGCAACAGCGAATAGGTATTGGAACGATAACCATCGGAAACAAATTGATTAGTTACTCCCCATGTCGCTAAGAACAGCACCTATACTGGCAGTGGCAACAGTTATAGCATGAGCTGTTCCACCTATCGTCCTACCTATCTGTACTAAATTTAATTTATGATCCAGCAATGATGAAAGTAGCGCAAAACCAGCGATTCCTCACCAAAATTAGATATAACCTCAAGGGCAGATTCAAATTATTTTTTCGGGGGGAGGGGGGGGGGACTGCTGTGAGGTTTTCGATAGTAGTTTCGCTCTCGGTATAGTGGATTTTTAAAAATAATTTTCTTTCACATGCAATTCCAGTGCATCATTGCCTTAAATTTGTAACTACACAATCTTGGATTTGTAACTACACAAGTGCCTTTTATAACTACACAAATTGTGCTTAAATACACATTAAAGAAGGCCCTAAGCTTTCGATTTCATTTGGTAACTGAACTTATTTTCAAAACCGGCGCAGATGCGAAAAAACTAAAATATCTCAATGACTAGTTCTAAGGTAATGGGTTTGATCTTGTTTTTTTCATCATCAAAAATTACATATAAAAAGGGCATTTAATTAATGCATTTCTGCATACGTAATCTTTTATTTCAGATTTCGACAATTTTTGTGGGCCATTTCGTAAAACAAAACACAGGTTCTTTTATGTCGAATTATTCCAAAATCTATTCAGCACCAGGGTTACCCACAAGTGAGTTACCTATACATTTCATTAAATTCGGTCAATTAGTTTTTGAGTTAGAGTGGATTCATACATTGTACAGACAGACAGACACACACACACAGATGTCACGGTAAAAATGGTTTTTGCGTGTTCTAGAGGTCCCAAAACGTGTAGACCCGTCAAAAACTCGATTTGTGATTTTCGACACAATTCCAATACTTTCCCTATACATTTCCATGTATTGCAGGAAAAGTAAAATATCTGATGTGGGCAGCACATGACTCTCCCTGTAGACTCATATTCACATTCTTTTCATGTCTGCATTAATTCATCATATTGCGTTTAATTGCGCAAAATTACACCCATAACTATTTAAAATGACACTGAATTTGCACTTTTAATTCCATTTTCGTTCTCATTTGGTAACTGGACTTATTTTCAAAGGTGGCGTAGCGAACATGCGAAAAAACTAAAATATCTCGAGAACGGCTAGTCTCAGTGCAATGTGATTGGTCTTGTTCTTTTTATCGTTAAAAGTTACGTATTAAACAAGCATTTAATTGATTATCTAAGCAAACGTAGTTTTTTTATTTTAGATTTTGGTGAATTTTGCGAAACATTTCGTAAAAAAAGTTAGGTTATTTTATTTTCTCGAATTGTACCAAAATCTAATCAGCAACAGGGTAACTCACAAGTTACTGGTCTACCAAATTTTGTAAAATTTGATCTATTAGTTTTCAGCTAGTAGATACAGCAATTTTAAAGAGACTTTTCGCAACAAAAAAGGCGGTTCTTTTATCCCGAATCGTACCCTAAACTAATCAGCACCAGGGTCACCTACAAGTGACGTACGTATAAAATTTTGTGAAATTTGGTATTTTAGTTTTTGAGGTAGAGTGATACATACATTGCACACCGGCCGTCCAAACAGTTACCTTACACCTTTCTGGTAGGTCGGACGGTCTGGGTCTCAACAACATACATTGCACAGATAGACACTCACACATACGTTACTCTAAAAAAGGTGTTTTCTTGTTCTAGAAGTTCCAAAACGTGTAGATCCGTCAAAAACTCGAGTTGCGATTTTCGACACGATTCCAATACTTTCCCTATACATTTCCATGTATTACAGGGAAAGTAAAAAGTGAATAGGACAGTTCGTGGTAATAAATTAAACCAATTAATGAAGGGATTATTTTAAAATATTGTTGGAAAAATGAAATATTTATTTTTTTACCTTGTGTAAAATTTGGTTTTTGTGGGTTCTAACGTTGTTCCGGTTAGTGATTCAAAATACAAATTGAGTTCCTCTGCAAATTAAAAGATCAAGTCTCTGTCGCAGACCAAACGGTGCCATCGGACAGTTTTATCAAGAAGACAGCGGTACGAACATTATTTCCTGGATGTTACTTTATGGTTGCTAGAATTTCGATTCAGAAGAAACGTTGCCAGATTTGGCGATTTATAGCCAATTTGGCGACTTTCGGAATGTTCTAGAAACTTCGCAAAATAACGATTAGTCTAGGAGATATTAGATTAGTCTGGAAATTTATATCGAGAGATTTCCAGAAGTTTCTATGGAGAGACTATAAAAAGGACTCGCCACCTCCGTTGCAGTGGAGTTGACGAATGGACGTGACATGAGCTACATAGGATTGTAATTTTTGCCAATGTTTTGAGAATAGTAGCTGTTGTTTTTATATTATTCTCTTAAATTAATGAAGCATTTAAGTGTTGTTTTTCTGTGAACTGTTCCTGTTTAGGTTGTGCCTGTGAATAAACGTGAGTTATCCAGAAACTCGGACTCGTTCTTGTATCCTGCGTGTACAGCTACGATTCATAAGGATATTTTTCTTATAATACCTTGCTATTATTAAGATTTTTGTGGAATTTTTTTTTCTAATATTTTCAATTTTTTAACATTATTGACCAAATTTTCGGTGTAACAAGTCGGTATAAAGTGAAAAATTAAATGTCGTATGAAGACATATAATATAAACTTATATATATATATATATATATAATAGTAGTTTGAAAATGCAATGAACGAAAAGTAAGAAGCTACAACACGATAAACCTTACTTTCTAAAACACCCACAGAATAAAATATAAAACAGCAAATCATCAATCAAATGGAAAAAAAATACAAAACACGAGTTATCAAGTTACAGAAAATCAACAAAATTCAAAGGTATGGAAACAAATAAAGAAAAACTTAAGAAATCAAGCTATATCGCTATACACGTGGAAAAAGGGCTAAGCCTAAAAAAATGGTAATGTTCAGTTCGTAAAATTCGTTCTCAGGTCCAAGTATTTTGCCGAAGCAGACACAAAATATGTATGTTTCTGAAAAAATAGATAGATTATATCTATAAACTATTTCTACTTGGACGACAAACATAAAGAAGGAATAAAAAAGAAAAAATGAATACCTGGAAAATGCACAGCATATGTACAAACGAGTCGAAACTGGGAACTCTAATTGAAGTGACCAGTGTTGCCATTCGCAAAGAAAAAATGAAAAACAATCTACTGTTGCCATTCATAAGAATTGAAAGACAGTAAAGCGAAATGGTAAGAAAAAGTAATAAAATACAAAAAGAGCTACTAAAAGGAGGGGCTAATAATAGTAATGCTGACGTGGAAGAGAATGTAAAAATAAAAGTATTAAAAACTCAAGAGAATGGAGATGTCTGGCTAATATAAGATACTATGAATAGAATTATAAGATACTATGAAAAGAATTATAAAAATCCAGCTATTCTAAATTTTTTAAAAATACCATTTACTAAATAAGAGGGATATTATATATATATATATATATAAATCATAATTGAAATGAGAAATTTAATATTTTAAATAAAAAGTAGCAAGATGTATTTAAGCAATATTTATCCAAGCAATAAGACGCACAAGTGTTGTTAATGAGTCAGGAATGAAAACGTATTTGGAACTGGTGTGAACCTTTAATAGATGTAAAAGTTGAAGTTATTACTTTCCTTATATACATAATGTATAAGGAAAGTATTGTGACGGGATCGAAAATTCGAATTCGAGTTTTCGACGGGAGAGCACGTTTCAAGCATCCCAGATCACGAATCAAACATTTTTGAAGTGATGTCTGTGTGTGTATGTGAAAGTATGTGTGTGTGTGTGTGTGTCAGTGAGTGTGTGGAGACGATAACTGACGAACGAATGGGCCGATTCGAACGAAGTATGGTACAAAAATCACAATCCGTAAACACTGGAAGCCTATTCTTTTTATACGCAATCAAATGTTCAGAACCCCCCTAAATTTTCGAGTGAAATTTTGAAAAACTCGTCAATAAATCAAAACCGCTAATAAAGTTACGCAAATAGACATTTCTTATGTAATTTTTCATTAGAAAACGATTGACATAAATTTTAGAATGTTAACATGAACCGTTCTCGAGATATTGCACATTTTTAAAAAAAATTATCAAAAAGTTATATAAAATAAAAAAAAATATTTCCTATTGAGAAACATGTTCACTTTTCATATGTAATACCATGCGATAAATTGGGTGGCATCATTCCCGTCGATCTAGCTCGTTCCATTCATGAAAAAAGATACTTTGAGTAATACTTTTGTATTTGAACGCCAATAGTTATTTATCTTCTGTAAGAATAACTTATTTCTTCATCCATAACGCTTGGCTAGATTTTGGTGACGAATTTGGTGAAATGTCGCCAACTTGGCGATTTTTTTAAATGTTACTAAATTAACGAAAAACTCGCCAAATGGATATAAAAATGACTCTAAATCAATGACGACTCATTGATGATGACGACATGGAAAATGACGACTTATTGACGAAAATTCAATATCTTGGAAAAAAAATAAATAACTGCTATAAAAATAATCTATTTTTTTTTTTACTGTAAAAGTAGTAAATTCATTGCATTATATAAGGAAAATCATGTGTTGCTCACATCATATTTTTTATTTATCTTTTAATGCCATTTAGTTTGTGTTCTGGTTTTATACACAAGATGTCTAATTTTATCGGGGCCTTCACATTAACATAGATTTTTGCGGTTTTAAGAACAACCAAGCATACTCACTTATGTCGTCAAAACACAATAAAATTTAGTGTATACTGTTTTATTAGTTTACGTGCGCCGTTCTTGAAGTAATAAACATCATTCTTTACCCTAAAACGATTGACATATCTTGTAACGAAAAAATCGATTAATGCAGAATTTTGTATTCTTATGTTAATACTCAACAAGAAACTCTATGATTCTTTTAGAGATCAAGGCTTGCTGTACTTCTCACTTTAATATGTCTTTCAACATTATCTAAATCTATCAATTTACAGGATAAACAATATGCTGGACACGTAAAAACATTTAGCACCCACGAGAACTATCGTGCAGTAGGTATTATTACCATTTGTTTACAACCGCGTTCATAGGGAGTCGGTAAAGAACCTTACTGCCTGCCCCAACCGGGAATTGAACCCTGGTCTCCCAACTGGCCAGCCGACGCTCTACTGTTGAGTTACTGGGACGAAATTGCAAGCTCTTATAGTCGAAGTGTATTCTGCATTCTCCACCCTCTAATATCCGATTGGCGGATAACTGACAATCTGACAGACCACTTCCTGCTATTTTTACTTCAGGTTATCCTTCTGCTACTACTATTTTTACCCACGTTAGTGTCCTGCGTAGTCGTTATCCTCTCATTTTTTGGAATCAGCTCTCAGTCTTCCAGAGTCCACTGAATCTGCACTAGTCGTACTAGGGTCGCTATCAGACCTTCATCATCTTTGCACTAACCTACAGGGTTGATTCGTTAGGGCGTCATTGTAAAGAACCTTGCTGCCCCAACCGGGAACCGAATCCTGGATTTCCGAACTGGCCAACCGACGATCTACCATTGAGCTACTGGGACGAAATTGCAAGCTCTTATAGTCGAAGTGTATTCTGCATTCTCCACCCTCTAATATCCGATTGGCGGATAACTGACAATCTGACAGACCACTTCCTGCTATTTTTACTTCAGGTTATCCTTCTGCTACTACTATTTTTACCCACGTTAGTGTCCTGCGTAGTCGTTATCCTCTCATTTTTTGGAATCAGCTCTCAGTCTTCCAGAGTCCACTGAATCTGCACTAGTCGTACTAGGGTCGCTATCAGACCTTCATCATCTTTGCACTAACCTACAGGGTTGATTCGTTAGGGCGTCATTGTAAAGAACCTTGCTGCCCCAACCGGGAACCGAATCCTGGATTTCCGAACTGGCCAACCGACGATCTACCATTGAGCTACTGGGACGAAATTGCAAGCTCTTACCGTCGAAATGGACTTTGCAAGTCTATCCTCCATAACATGGCCAAAACATTTATTGTGCAACTGTCTGTTTTGTTTGCCTTCAGTAGTGCTGTTTTAAAGGCAATCAAAATACTAAACAGCCTGTTTGCCTTCAGTGGTGCTGTTTAAAAGGCAATCAAAATACTAAACAGCCTGTTTGCCTTCAGTGGTGCTGTTTAAAAGGCAATCAAAATACTAAACAGCCTGTTTGCCTTCAGTGGTGCTGTTTAAAAGGCAATCAAAATACTAAACAGTCTGTTTGCCTTCAATGGTGCTGATTTAAAAGCATTCAAAATACTAAACAGTCTGCTTTTAGTGGTGCTGTTTTAAAGGCAACCAAAGTACTAAACAGCATTAGCAATTTTATGTTGTGTTGTGTACTGTAGAAATGGGATTCGTTGCAGAAGGCTACAACAGTCCAGAATCGATAATTTCTGTGTGCACTTAGTGGACACCATTGATGATAGGCTCTAGTGCGATCATTTTATAGACTTGCTGTTGTGAAACATTAGCTTGTAATAGATATTGTGCATTGTTTATCCTCAGAATGGTGAATATTCTGACTGTAACTATACTACGAAAGTAAGCGTCCAGGCCATCCAAACAGTTACCTTACACCTTTCTGGTAGGTCGGCCGGTCTGGGTCTCAACAACAACAACTACGAAAGTAAGCTCTTATATCTCATAATTTTTATGTAAAATTGCATAAGAATGTGTGGCAAGAACTATGTTTCATAGCTCATTTTTTTTTATAAAACCTTTGATGTCGTTTATTCTGTAGAACTATTTCTTATATTGATAGGTATGTTGTATACACCAAATAAATATATTGCTTTATAAAATAAATTTCATCATAAAATGTACTGTAAATTCTTAAAATACACACGTAGTACAGATATGTAAAGCAATTATCTGAAAATAAAATTTCATTTGTAATCTTTCAAACAGAAAATTATTTTATGAAAATCATTTATAGCAGCTTTTACAGCTAAATTTCAGAAATTAGAAAACTTTTCTTTGAATAAAAAATGACGAGGATTAGTAAAGATTTATTCGTATGTATTTTACATTAAATCTTCGCTTATCTAGTGGAATACAGTGATATCCCCACCTCTGAAAAGCATCAAGTCATAAAATAATACATATTTAAGGTTTTCAAATGTATGTTAATGGGAAAAGTTCAAAAAGAACAATTTGATCTATTTATTATTATGCTAAGAAGCGGGTGAAGAGATGACTGTAATAGTGACAATTGGATGACTGCAAGAGTGACTATTAGATGACTGTAAGTGTCACTATTGAATGACTAAGTACCTCCTTGCTTATGATTTCTCTTTCATGTATTTATTTCAGATCCTGACACAGATGATTTTCTGGAAACGTTGTCGAATGACCTTGGGAAGTTGTACGACAACAAAACTAACAGCGACTGTGTTATAATATGTGGGAACGTACAATTCCCAGTACACCGCTATGTTCTATCTGCTCGCTCGGAGGTATTTGCAGCCATGTTTCATCACGATACATCAGAGAACAGCACAGGAGAAGTGAATATCTCGGATTTTGAGGCGACCATTATTGGACACATACTTCACTACATCTACCGAGGTAAGATTCGTGGATTAACCGAAGACACCGCTACCAACATGTATAGAGCAGCTGACAAGTACGGACTTCTGGAACTGAAGGATGCATGTTTAAAATATCTTAAGAACAATGTGACGGTAAAAAATGTTTGCGATACCATTCTGTTAGCCCACACGCATGGAGAAGAATTATTGGTGCCAATTATCCTTCAATTCGTCGATTGCAACTTGGAGAAAATCATTCACAGTGAAGAATGGAAGAAATTGCTGAAAGTAAGGCCTTTTCTCGTAAATAAGATACTATCTTCTGCTTATCTCAAAAGGGTTAAAAAGGATGAAGTTCGGCCATTGCGTTTGTTTCTCAAACGTTAGTTGCCTTCTTTCAAATCATAAAAATCATTTTAAAGTACGTTGTTTACACAATGGTGAATAAATTTGAATTAATCAAATGGTCTGCAGGTGTAAGAATCATGGACTTTCCAAGGGCACAGTTACTATATCAGCAGACAAGTTTTGCCTCCTGAAATCCAGAGGTTTATGCTCAAGTCATATGGCGATGAATTATATAAGAGATGCTGTCCTCAATTGGGACGTTGTATTATTGCATAAAAGTTATTTTATCGAGGAAAACAGAGGAAGCCATAGAAAATGATAAGTGGCAAAAAATATATCTCTTTTAAAATGCCCTAAAAAATATATGTAATTTGGCATTAGCACCATGAGTACACATGAGTTCATTTTGGTTACATTGTATATTTGATTGTTTTTGTTTTGCACAAGGTTTTATGTATAAAAAACGACTGGAATGTAAATGCCATTATTGCTATTCATATATTAAAATGTATTATCAATTTATTTTTTGTACAGTGCAAGTCTGTTTGGTTTTGTATAATATTTTTCTATATCATAAAAGAAAATGCGTTAAATTTCTTAATCTTTTTTATTTTATTTTTTTATTTTTATTTTGAAAAAGACTTCAAGCTACAGGATGTAGTTAGTCCCAGAAAACCAGAAAAATATTTGGAAACCATCACACTTAAAAAATAGTCTGTCCAACTATTGTCAAATTTTAAATATATTTGAAGATCGTGTTTTCTTTTTACTTTCCTTATATACATAATGTATAAGGAAAGTATTGTGACGGGGTCAGAAATTCGAGTTTTCGACGAGAGAGCACGTTTCAAGCATCCACGAATCGAACATTTTTGCAGTGATATCTGTGTGTGTGTCAGTGAGTTTATGGAGACGATATCTCACAAACGAATGGAACGATTCGAATGAAATTTGATACAAAAATCACAATCCGTGAGTACTGGAAGCCTATTGCTTCACAACACAATTGAATGTTCAGAACCCCCCTAAATTTTGAAGTGAAATTTTGAAAAAATCATCAAAAAATCAAAATTTTTAATAAAGTTACGCAAATAGACATTTCTTATGTAATTTTCCTTTAGAAAGCGATTGACATAAACTTTAGAACGTTAGCATGAACCGTTCTCGAGATACTGCACATTTTTCAAATACATTTATTAAAAAAAATGTTAACTGTTAAGAAACATGTTCACTTTTCATATGTAATATCATGCGATAAATTTGGTGACATCATTCTTGTGGATCTAACTCATTCCATTCACGAAAAAACATACTTTGAGTAATACTTTTGTATTTGAACACCAATAGTCATTTATCCGCTGTAAGAATAACTTATTTCTCCGTTCATAACGCTTGGCGAGATTTTGGCGACGAGTTTAGCGTAATGCCGCCCACTTGGCTACATTTTAAATGTTGCCAAATTAACGAAAATCTCGCCAAATGGATAAAAATGACGCTAAATCAATGAAAATGACAACTAATTGAAGAAAATCCTGTATCTTGGAAAGAATATAAGTATCTACTATAAGAGTAACATTTTTTTTAACTGTAAAAGTAATAAATTCATTGCAGTATATAAGGAAAGTCATGCGTTGCCCACATCAGATTTTTTCGATCGTGTTTAAAATTAAAATCCGGACTAAATAAAATTATTCGTTCCCACTCGAAACTCCATTTAAAACAAAAAATGAGCAGCTGTCTTGAATTTGCATTCCTTATTTCACGCTCCCGCTCTTATACAGTTCCTAATATAAAGGAACGACTCTCTTACTTTCCACTTTCACGCACCTTTCCCACGTTCCTTGAAAAAGAAGGTGAAAGTCGATGTTCTATTTTTATCATCAAATTGACAAAAAATATTTAGTGTGTGGGCCATTGAATGAAACTATTTCTTTACGATTATTTTGCTTGCTTTAGTTTTCATATACCGGGTGATTAAAAAAAGATGGGTCAAACTTTACGAGGTGGTCGTACACACCAAATTAAGCATTTTCCGTTATAGTTAACCGGGTCGGAAATAAAACGTAAAGGCATTATTACATGGCGCTTACTCGTTGGTCGCCCATCAAACATAAAATCGTCTTTCTGGTTGAAGAAGAAAACCGTGTATCCAAATGTCATCTGGAGAAGAAGGAGAACGCCTTGAATCTGTAGAGGAACTCATCACCAGAAATTCGGCCGCTGCTGCCGAAGTGCGCGACATGCGTGGTCTGTTCGAGAGAGTTCGTCAATCCCTCCATCGCCGCTGTGAGATGTGTATTCAGGTTGGCGGTTGCTCTTTTGAGCCATTACTGTAATCATTATTACTTTCCTTAAATACATATAATGTATAAGGAAAGTTCTGTAACGGAGTCGAACATTCGAATTCGAGTCTTCGATGGGAGAGCACGTTTCAAGCATCCCTGACCACGAATCGAATATTTTTGAGGTGATGTCTCTGTGTGTGTGTGTATGTGTCACTGAGTCTGTGGAGACGATATCTCACGAGCGAATAGAGCGATTCGAATGAAATTTGATACAAAAATCACAATCCATTAATACTGGAAGCCTATTGTTTTTAAACCTAATCGAATGTTCAGAACCCCCCTAAATTTTCGAGTGAAATTTTGAAAAAATCATCAGAAAATCGAAACCTTTAAAGTTACGCAAATAGAAATTTTTTATGTCATTTTTCCTTATTTTTGAGGTGATGTCTGTGTGTGTGAATGTGTGTGTTTCAGTGAGTCTGTGGAGACGATATCTCACGAGCAAATGGAACGATTCGAATGAAATTTGGTACAAAAATAGCCATCCGTGAATACTGAAAGCTTATTGTTCTTAAACAGAATCGAATGTTCAGAACCCCACGAAATTTTCGAGTGAAATCATCAAAAACTCAAAACCTTTAATAAAGTTACGCAAATGGATATTTCGTATGTAATTGTCCTTAGAAAACAATTGACATAAACTTTAGAACGCTAGTATGAACCGTTCGCAAGATATTGCACATTTTTCAAATAAATTTATTAAAAAATCATATAAATTAAAAAAAAATATTAACTGTATAAAAATGTTTACTTTTCTAATGTAATATCATGCAATAAATTTAGTGACATCATTTTCGTGGATCTAACTCGTTCCATTCATGAGAAAAGATACTTTGAGTAATACTTTTGCATTTTAACGTCAATAGTCATTTATCTGCTATAAGAATATCTTATTTATCCATCCATAATGCTTGGCGAGATTTTGGCGGAGTTTCGCCAACTTGGCGTCTTTTTTAATTGGTACAAAAATCACAATCTGTGAATACTGGAAGCCTATTGTTTTTAAACACATTCGAATGTTTAGAACCCCCCTAAATTTTCGAGTGAAAATTAAGAACACTAGCCTGAACATCTGAACACCTGAATCTTTAGAACACCTGAACTTTAGAACACCTGAACAAACACTAGCCTGAACTGTTTTCAAGATATTGCACATTTTTCAAATAAATTTATAAAATAATCAAAAAATTAAAAAAAAATATTAGCTGTTGAGAAACATGTTCACTTTTCATTTTCATATGTAATATCATGCGATAAATTTGGTGACATCATTTTCATGGATCTAACTCGTTCCATTCACGAGAAAAGGTACTTTGAGTAATACTTTTGTATTTGAACGCCAATAGTCAGTTATCTGCTATAAGAATAAACTATTTCTCCGTCCGTAATGCTTGGCGAGAATTTGGCGGAATATCGCCAATTTGGCGATTTTTTTTAATGTTACCAAATCAAAGAAAATCTCGCCAAATGTAATCAATGAAAATAACGACTATTTGACGAAAATTCGATATCTTGGAAAAAATATAAGTATCTACTATAAGAGTAACCTATTTTGTTTTTACTGTAAAAGTAGTAAATTCATTACATTATATAAGGAAAGTCATGTGCTGCCCACAGCAGATATTTTTATTAAATGTCATTTTATAACTTCTAAGCCATTCTTGTGTTTTCGCGTCACCTCATCTGTTTCACTATTAACCCCTTGCCTGTGGAGGATATTTCAGGAAAGTGGGTCAAAAATGGAAAATTTTTTCACACTCTTTACAATTCTTTCCCGGCCATCCAAATAGTTGCTCTTAGTCTACGGACGAGTCGGGTGGTCTGGCCTTTCGACACTCTTTACAATCCGGCCACACAGAAAGCTACCATTAGCCTATGGGTTGGTCGTGTGGTCTGGGTTTTCTACACTCTTTACAATAAACTCGGTTTATATTCCGCTTAATTAAGCTACTGATCCCGCTTACTTCCAAAAAAAATGCGGACAAGTATCGCCATCTGTTGGAAAAACAATGAACTATATTGTAAAGCATTTGGGAAGGCAAAACGAACTCAAATCGGGATCAATGGAATAGAAACACTCATTTTTCGCTTGCCCGAAGTCAGTTCGGGCATTCCAAATTTGGCGCAGAAGGGTTGCCCGAACTGGATTCGGGCGGCACAGGCAAGGGGCGCCCACTTGTGCCTTTACGTTTCCTTTCCGACCGGTAAACTGTGATGAAACTGCTTGGTTTGTTGTGTACTACCACCTCGTAAAGTTTGGCCCATCTTTTTTTAATCACCTTGTATGTTGTTACATTAAGATTATTCCTTATTAATAGAAGCGGATTTATAATGAGGTTAATGAAACTGTAAACTTTTGGTCAGAGTCTGGCTGTTAGACCAAATGTACGGTTTCCACAAATCCCCCCACCCCCAACCCTGTCATACGCTTCCTGAAAACAAGGAATTCGATTTATGTCATCTATTTCAGTAAGTAAATGCAAACATATCTGAACAAAATTACATCAAGACAGACAGAGCGATAACGCAAAAGAGTTGCAGCCAGGATCTCGTGATGAGGAATGGAATATCAAATAGGGGGTTTACATGGCTGAATGTCGTTTTCCAATAAGTTCCTATGTAAAATTAATGCAATTGTCTTTCCATTAGGAAGGTGGCAGCTTCTCCCTGTGGCCGCGCAGCATTGCAAATACGCAATGCATGTAAATTATCTTTTAAAATGCCGCAAAACTTATGTAATGGGGTAAATCAATTTACAAATTTCTGAATCTTTTAAACTTAATTGAAAACTTAAATTGATTCATTTATATGGTAGTATCTTTGAAAAAAAGAAAAAACTTCCAGAAAAAATTCTGGCTGTACCTCTGAGCGGGAGAGGAGGGGCAGTATGACCTTCCTGACTACGCATTTGGATCTGTATTATCTGTAGACTATATATAAATCGTTCAGGGTCTTTAAAAAAGTTGAAGGAAATATTGTCTCAGCTATGCAGTAAATAAAATGCAGCGTGTCCTTCCTGAAGTCAGGGGTCCGAATCCACGTTTAGATCCACTTTCTATACAATACGATGGGACGATGTAAACCTACAAGTTTTTGAGGTTTTAAAAATACTGATAGTGGAATTTTTTCAGGATACAAGTCGTATATCAGTTGAAAGGTCATTTTGTCGTCGCCTTACTTGTTGGAGACAAAGACATGGCTAACCCGATTTTCGTGCCGTAAAAATTGCATGTGGAGTCAAGTGTTCTAGTTTTGATTAGTGATGTGAATTTCCGATATTTTTAAATTATTCTCGATATTGCATTTTAGCTGGAATAATATGTAAAGTGACTTATAAAAGAACTATTCTTATATTATAGTTACAGTCAAACGCATATTACATAAGTAAAAAAAATCTGATGTGTGCAGTACATGACTTTCCCTGCAGATTCATGTGCACGTTCTCTTTATTTCCTCAATAACTCATTAAATTGAGTTTAATTGCACAGAATAACACCCCTAATTAGTTAAAATTACACTGCACTTTTTATTCACTTTTTATACAATTTTCGTTCTCATTTGGTAACTGGGCTTATTTTCAAAGGTGGCGTAGCGAAGAAACTAAAATATCTCGAGAACGGCTACTCCTAGTGTCATGGGGTTGGTCTTATTCTGTTCATCGTCAAGAAACGTAAATAACAACCATTTTATTGATATATTTGAGTAGACGTAGATTTTAGACACGTTTATTTTAGATTTTGATGATTTTTGCGGGCCATTTCGCACAAAAAAAACGGCAGGTTAGTTTTTCCAGAATCGTACCAAACTCTCATCAGGACTAGATTAACTCACAATTAACTTATCTACCAAATTTTGTAAAATTTAGTCTAATAGTTTTTCAGCTAGAGTATACACAGCAATTTTTGCGGGTCATTTCACACAAAAAAGGCAGGTTCTTTTATCCCGAATCGTACCAAAATCTAATCAGCACCAGGGTCATCCACAAGGGACTTTATCAAATTATGTCCATTTTTATCAAATTAGGTCCATTAATTTTTTAGTTAGAGTAGATACATACACATTGCAGAGACAGACAGTCACACACTCAGATGTCACGCTAAAAATGATTATTTAGAATTCAAGAGGTGTTAAAACATGTAGATACGTCGAAATCTCGAGTTTCGATTTTCGACACGATTCCAATACTTTTCCTATACATTACAATATATTACAGGAAAAGTAAAAATCTAATGTGGGCAGTACATGACTTTCCCTGTAGGCTCAAATTATTTTTGTATATTTCTTTAATAATTCATTAAATTGAGTTTAATTGCTTAAAATGTCACTAAATTAACATTTTTGATTCACTTTTCACTTTCCCTGCAATACATGGTAATGTATAGGGAAAGTATTGAAATCATGCCGAAAATCACAACTCGAGTTTTCGACGGATCTACACGTTTCGAGACCTCTAGAATACGAAAAAACTATTTTTAGCGTGACGTCTGTGTGTGTGTGTGTCTGTCTGTCTGTCTGTGAATATTTTGTATCCATTCTAACTAAAAAACTAATGGACCGAATTTCACAAAATTTGGTAGGTAAGTTACTTGTGAGCGAGTCTGGTACTGATTAGTTTTGGGTACGATTCGGAATAAAAGAACCCGCCTTTTTTTGCGAAATGGCCCGCAAAAGCTTGTATCCACTCTAACTGAAAAACTGATGGACCAAATTTCACAAAATTCGGTAGATGAGTCACTTGTGGGTTACCCTGGTGCTGATTAGATTTTGGTACGATTCGGAAAAAATAACCTGCCCTTTTTTGCAAAATGGCCCGCAAAAATCGTCAAAATCTAAACTAAAGAACTAGGTATACTGAAATATATCAATTAAATGCTCGTTTAATACGTAATTTTTAACGACGAAAATAATAAGACCAATCCCATTACACTAGGACTAGCCGTTCTCGAGATATTTTAGTTTTCCGTATTTTCTCTACACCACCTTTGAAAATAAGTCCGGTTACCGAAGGAGAACGAAAATTGAATTAAAAGTGAAATAAATTTAATTAAAATAAAGTGAACGTTAATATAAGTCTGCAGGGAAAGTCATGTGCTGCCCACATCAGATTTTTGTTTTTATTTGGTAATTGGACATATTTTCAAATGCAGCGTCACAAAAATGCAATAAATCTGAAATATCGCTAGAACAGTTAGTCCTAGAGTAATTAAGTTGGTCTTATTTTTTTCCTACACAAAAAATGCGTGTAAAACAAGCATTTAATTGATATATTTGAACATACGTATTTTTTAGGTTTTGGCGATATTTAAGGACCATTTCGCTAAAAAAGGCAGGTTATTTTTTTCCGAATCGTACCAAACTCTAATCAGCACCAGGGTAACTCACAAGTGACTTATCTACCAAATTTTGTAAAATTTGATCAATTATTTTTTCCAATTAGAGTGGATACAGGCAATTTTTGAGGGCCATTTCGCAAAAGAAGGCGGGTTATTTTATCCCGAATCGTACCAAAAACTAATCAGAACCAGGGTCACACACAAGTAACTTACTTGCCAAATTTTATGAAATTCGGTCCATTAGTTTTTGAGTTAGAATGGATACATTCATTGCACAGACAGACAGACACACACATAGACGTCACGCTAAAAATAGTGTTTTCGTGTTCTTGAGGTCCCAAATTGGGTAGATACGTTGAAAACTCCAGAGGCGATTTTCCAATACTTTCCCTATACATTACCATGTATTTTAGGGATAGTAAAAAAATTCAGTATGAAACATAAATTGAAGCAAATATAGTCTATACAAAAAATGCATTAAAAGCGAAAAAGGGCATTTCCTTCCAACATGAGACTAAAAAGCATAAGAAGCCTTTTAAAACATTTTGCTTCTTGGATTTTCTTATCAGCACAACCACGATTTTCCGGCTTCACTTATCAGCATTTAATACTGCGTAATAAGTATGGACCCACGTGATAAAAAGAAGTGACTGTAGCTTTCAACCAAAGTGAAACAAACCACTTTAATTCAACACAAACTCTTATCACTTGATTCTGTTGTTCGGTTTCAAGTCATCCGGGTATTCATATTTTATCAGTGAATAGATAGTACATTTTGAGTCGAACTCAAGGTACATTGAGCGAAATCAATTGCAATTTGGAGCGCTGGGGGTGTTGTATACTCGAATCAGCCGTTCGCACGGTTTAAATTATAAAGGTAATTATAAATGCAAATTTTTTATGACTATTATATTCATAGTTTAACGTAAAATAATTCTACGTTGATCCTTTATCTATTAACGGTGACTTTTCACTTGTCTGAATTCCATTTGGTCGAAAGAGAGATCGATAGCAGTTTGTATTGTGAATACTGCTAATGTAAATACGTATATCGCTGAACTTAATAACAAATAACAAAACTCTTATGTTAATAGGAGATAACTAATCTGCTAGCAAATCAAATTGTCTATATAAATAAAATTGAAAATCTGTCTGTATGAATATAGAATGTTTTGAATAACGATGTCCTTTAGAATATTGCAGGAATTTAAACCTATTTTTTTGCGAACAACGTCGGGTATATCTGCTATCATCTATATAAATAAAATTGTACGTTGTGCTTCTATCAGCCTGTTTTTATCTTAGCACGGAAGAATTCACATCTTTCTGCTTTTAGAATTATTATAATTCTAGCAGCATACCCGTTCTTCGTACGGAGTATATAATATAAAGAAACTTATAATTCGCAATCATGTGCAAATTCGGTGAAAATATTGAATTTATTGGTCCTAAAGAGAAGTTTAAGAATATCTGTTGTCACTATGCAAAATTATCTGCACGGGCAGATCTGAATAATAAAACATCCTGGCCCCTTTTGTAAGCAAATTTACAAAAAAAAAAAGGAATTGCATCAATATATGCAACCCCATACTACTTATATTGTCGCAGAATAGAAAATATGCCAGTGTGTTAGTAGAAAATAACACGTATTATAATATAAGTCTCAAAAAACTCTGCCAAAAAAAAAAGAGATGACGTAATACATTGAAAATATCAATAATCCCGGTACTCTTTATACCAGAAGGTCGTAATTGATTCCAATATATGCCAATATCAAGACATATGCCAATATACCTGTACTACTTATATTCTCTTATATTAGAAGATATACCCGTGCATTTGTAGAAGATTACTCGTACAACGTACAATATAAGAGTGTTTAAATAATTTTTGTCATAATAAAACAATTGCATAATAACTTGAAAATATCAATAATCCCTGAATCAATAATCCCCGAAAATATCAATAATAATAACGTGAAACCTGAAGACCGTAATTGATAGTATTCAGCCAAAAATGCTATAAGAAAAATCAAATCGTTCTTTTCTAAAATATATTTTTATATCCATTTATTTATTATTCAAATCGAAAAAATAATAATTAAAATTAACAGACAGATTTAATTTAATTGCGTTTCTGAGCAACATGATATAAGATATAATCTTCCTCATAAACTGCGAAATTAAATAACCATTTTTATTTCTTTATACTTTTCATTGTTCAGTAAAAGCTTGTGAAAAATAAACCATGGAGATAGATTTCCCATTTAAATGTTTCAAATAATTCATGTTTTCAGACAGTCACTAATTAGCGCAAAAGATCTTCCATCAAACTCAGAGATAAAATTTTAATTCACTTTCTAACGATTTTCAAGCTTTTCGTTTGGATAAACCACGGAGTTAGAGAGTAGAACTCCTAGGAAAAAGTTTCGTTTTTCATTAATATCTCGATAACCCCTGTTCTTAGATATTCGAAACTCAGGCTAAATTTATGGGGGGCTATTTGAAGGCTATCCTTAAAGTTTTATCAAATTCGGTTCAGCCGTTCTCCCGTGATGATGGGACAGACAGACAGATTTTCAATTTTATTTATATAAATTCCGTATGAAGAAAGGGTATACTACTAGTACCCAATCAGATTTCTTGTAACATACGCTTCGCAATAGCGCTTTATATAATGGACAATACATTTTACATTAAAGTGGATAGCAGTTTTATTTTATAAATAAGAGTTAATAATCTTAAGAAATTAACTCTCAAGTAGTTCTATATCTCAAGCCATATATAGTCACACTTCTTGTAATAGAAACTCTCAATAGCAGATAGCTCTTAATAGCAAAAATCAAAAAGGATCTTTATTATATACTAGCAGTATACCTACCTGTTCCATGTACGGAATATACATTATAAAGAAACTTAAAATTCACAATTATGTGCAAATTCTTATAGTATTTTAAATGACATTGTTATTCAAAACATTCTATTAAAATATTGAATTTAATGCTCCCACAAAGAAGTTTGTGTATCTCTATTGTTGCTATGCAAAATTATTTTCACAGAAGAAAAAAAAACATCCTGGTCCCGTTTGTGAACGAATTTACAAAAAATATGAAATTGGATGAATATATGCCAAAACGAAAGGTCTAAAATTGTATAGGAAGGTGTGTATACCCGTACTACTTATATTCGCGTAGATTAGAAGATATACCCTGTATTAGTAGAATATTACCCATACTACAATATGTGAATTTCAAAATTGTTTGCCAAAATAAAACAGACGATGTAATAAGTTGAAAAAATCGATAATCCCCGTAAACTTTAAACCTGAAATTCGTAATTAATTCCAAAAGGAAAGCATAGATTACGTAAAAATGGATTCTGGTATGAGTCGATTTAAGCCATATTCTAGTTAATTTTTTTTTAATATATAATTTCATTTCAATATTGTCTTTCATCTCGCTTCACTTGTCTTCGTGTGCATGTGCGGGGGAATGGGGGGAGGGGAAGCTTTAACTGCCTGCGTTGATATCTTTATAGTTGAGTTTCGTTTTTAATAGCTGATACTACTCACTGGCTAATTTTCGCTTTGGGAGTCCTTTGTTCTAATTTCTCTTTCTCTACCAAGTCGCCGTTGGTTCTTAGCGGTTGCTAAGAGTGCACTCTGTATATGACCTGAGGAAGAAGGCTCAAAACGTCCTTGAAAATTGTCCTATTCCTGTTTTCTTCAAGAAAGTATTGGAAATTTTTTCTCACTGTGTTCATATTTTTATGATTATCTAAGAGTATGCTGAAAATCCTGATGTACATTTATTTATTTCTAATTATTTTCTAATATTAATGGGAATTATTACATCTATGCTGAGGTATTTATGGATGAAATTTAAGCGTTACGAAAAATATAAGCAATTTTGGACGCTTATATCTCCGAATCGGGTACAGATGTAGTATAATCCTTTTCCCATTCTTGCCGATTTTAGGTGCGATTCTGGCAATCCCTGTTACGATTTTGAGAACATTCCGTTCTGGCGACCCTTTCCGCATATTTTGTTGTCTTTTGTCACTCTTTTGTCGCCAAGGTAAAAATCACAATATTCCATTTCGGCAACCCTTTACGCGTTTTTGTAGCCAAGGTAAAAATTAAGAAATTTTCTGATTTTCATGATGATGTCTGATTTTTATGTCTAGTAGCCACAGAACACCTTTTGCACAAACAGCTGTCGCTCCGTGCGACCTCCGACAATCAGCTGTACCGGATTCTGTAATGTTTTTTAGTGGGCGTAGGCCCATGTTTGAATTGCTATAGATCAATTGTTTCACAAACGACGACAAAAAGTCGATTTGTACCTTGGCGACAAAAGACGCGGAAAGGATTGCTAGAATAGAATATTGCGATTTTTTCTACCTTAGCGACAAAAGACTACAAAATGGCACCAAAAGACGAGGAAGGAGTTACCAGAATGGAATGTTCTTCAAATCATAGCATGGATTGCACATAAAATCACCAAAAATATAAAATGGATTATACTACACCTGTTTCCCCGAACTAAATATATAAAAATGTAAACAACGTATTACTTGGTTTGCCGGAAATATGGTATATATTATACACATATAAAAATAATTTCAATATTTTGAGCTTTCGTTTGCCAAAAAATTAAAAAGTTTTCAGCCGATCAGGTTATTCTTCACTTTGCTTACTTTCAATCGACATATTACAGCTATAAAGGATAGATACAAATAGCAAGCGACAAACATGCTCAGTATTAAATTCAGTTTCTTGATCTATAATTTGTTTTTAAAAAACCCTTGCAGTTTTCGAGGAATGTTATTTTTCGTCTTGTTTAGTTGAAGAAGATTGAAAAATTTCAATTTTTCAATCTTCTTTAACTCCAATGGTTATATCTCTAAAACTAAAAATGCTAGCTATAAACTATAAGAAGTTATTTATTGCCCTTTAAAATCCCTATAAGGATATATAATTTGATTTTGAATAGAGTTTTTAGTTTTCGAACTATAGTGGTTATAAAGTTTTTATAGTGGTTAAAAATTTTCTAATGGTAGGAACAGCTGTAACATTCAAAATTCTACGATTGAAGGTTAATATATGTTCGTTTTAGTGAAATATAAGTGCAGAAGCACGATATATTACTTTCCTTATATACATAATGTATAAGGAAAGTATTGTGACGGGGTCGAAAATTCGAATTCGAGTTTTCGACGGGAGAGCACGTTTCAAGCATCCCTGATCACGAATCAAACATTTTTGAAGTGATGTCTGTGTGTGTGTGTGTGTGTGTGTGTGAAAGTATGTGTGTGTGTGTGTCAGTGAGTCTGTGGAGACGATAACTGACGAACGAATGGACCGATTCGAACCAAATTTGGTACAAAAATCACAATCCGTAAACACTGGAAGCCTATTGCTTTTATATGCAATCGAATGTTAAGAACCCCCCTAAATTTTCGAATGAAATTTTGAAAAAATCGTCAAAAAATCAAAACCACTAATAAAGTTACGCAAATAGACATTTCTTACGTAATTTTTCATTAGAAAACGATTGACATAAATTTTAGAACGCTAACATGAACCGTTCTCGAGATATTGTTCATTTTTAAAAAAAAATTATCAAAAAGTCATATAAAAAAAAATTCCTTTTGAGAAACATGTTCACTTTTCATATGTAATACCATGCGATAAATTAGGTTACATCATTCTCGTGTAACTAGCTCATTCCATTCATGAAAAAATATACTTTTAGTAATACTTTTGTGTGAACGCCAATAGTCATTTATCTGCTGTAAGAATAACTTATTTCTTAGTACATAACGCTTGGCGAGATTTCGGCGACGAATTTGGCGGAATGTCGCCAACTTGGCGGCTTTTTGAAATGTTGCCAAATTAACGAAAATCTCGCCAAATGGATAAAAATGACGACTAATTGTCGAAAATTTAATATCTTGGAAAGAATATTAGTATCTACTATAAGAAAAACCTTCTTTTTTTTACTGTAAAAGTAGTAAATTAATTACATTATATAAGGAAAGTCATGTGTTGCCCACATCAGATTTTTTTATTTTGTTTTAAAGAAATTAGGAAGAGAAGTGAGCTTGTAGTTTCTAAATATGTTTAATGATTGATAAGGTTTGATGAGAATAATTGATTGCTGTATGAAATTCTGGTGCGTATTTAGAAATGCCAGATGAGTTTATAGATT
The DNA here is from genome assembly GCA_951213105.1 of Amaurobius ferox. NCBI lineage: Eukaryota > Metazoa > Arthropoda > Arachnida > Araneae > Amaurobiidae > Amaurobius > Amaurobius ferox. Next base: position 118,559,263 of record OX578152.1, read on the forward strand.
CACATGAATCTTAAATCTCGTCTGAGATATTATGTAACTGTACTTCATATGTGGCCAAGCAGGTTAGTAAAATAACTTGATGTTTTGACGTGAAATGTAGGGTCGGTGCATTTGGCTAAAATCGGAATGAATTCTTAAGGTGCTAGCGATAAACCGAAAGCGAGTAATTTGTAGTCCTTCAAAACCCCAACTAATATTTACAATTAGATTTCGTATTAGGTTCTTAGATTTCAAAATATATTGTTTATAATTTCGGTATTTTAACATTTTGAAGTGTGTAATGATCTTTGCTGCTTCAACCGGAAATCGAACTGAAGATTTCCGTACTGGCCAGCCGGCTGTCCACTATTAGGATGGAATTGCAAGTTCTAACCACCGAAGTAACAACTCTGCATTCTCCACCCTCTAATCTAAGTCATATTGGCGGGAAACTGGCAATCTGACTGAGTACCTCCTGCTATTTTCACCTCAGGTTAGCCTCTTGCTGCTACTATTTATACACAGGTTAGAATCCTGCTGAATCGAGAGTCTGCTCGAATAAAACTTCAATTAACAAAATTAAAAACTGTGTTCTCATAGCGAGAGAAATATCCAACAAAATCACTTGAATAGCCTGAGAGCCGCCATTGCTGCTTTTAACTTTTTCTCTGGTTGTTGATCCCCTTGGTTTTTACTTGCTCCTCCCCGGTGGTGCCGCCTTCCCTTTTATTTTGGATTGCTGTGTTGTTTTGGTGTTGTGTTTTGTTTTTGATTGCTGCTTTGTTTGTTTGCTGTTTTGTTTAGTTGTGTTTTTTCTGGTGTTGTCGCCGGATCTCTTCCAGGCCGTCCAAGTAGATACTCAAGTCCTCTGGATGAATCGGACGGTCTGGGTCTTCACACTCACACACAGGTTAGAATCCTGAGCCAACGGCCCTACCGTGCTGATAACACCGGTTCCAGTTAGATCACCGAAGTCAAATAGCATCGGGCGCGATTAGTACTTGGGTGGGTAACCACCTGGGAACACCGCGTGCTGTTGGCATATTTCGAGCGCAGTAGCCCGGTGGTTTGCGCGCTGGATTTGCACGCTGCCACAACTGCCGCCGTGTTCATGCGGAGTACGATCACGTTAAACATGTGGGTCCGTAAGTCCTTCCGAGAGGTTGGTGGTAGGGGAAGGAGGGAACGGTCCTTGTGGATGCTTCCCCCACTGGGTTCCGGTCTAAATTGGTTGGTACTTCCCGGCCGTCCAAACAGTTACCTTACACCTTTCTGGTAGGTCGGACGGTCTGGCTCTCAACAACAACAACAGGTTAGTATTCTTCCCGGCCGTCCAAACAGTTACCTTACACCTTTCTGGTAGGTCGGACGGCCTAGGTCTCATCAACAACAACAGGTTAGTATCCTTCCCGGCCGTCCAAACAGTTACCTTACACCTTTCTGGTAGGTCGGACGGTCTGGGTCTCAACAACAAGAACAACGACAGGTTAGTAGTTAGTATCCTGCGTGGCCGTTATCCTCTCTCAATTTGAAATTGGCGCAAACTCTTCCAGGGTCCACTGAATCCGTACTAGTCGTTCTAGGGTCACTTTCAGACCTCCGACATCTTTACACTAACCTACAGGTTTGATTTGTTCCTTTGCCTGTAGAGAACTTTGCTGTTCCAACCGGGAATCGAACCCAGCCAACGCTCTACTGTCGAGTTACTGGGACGTAATTGCAAACTCTTACTGTCAAAATGGACACTGCACCTTGCGAAAATACATACTATATACTTGGAGCTGTTGTTAGCGGATATGAAATTTTAAAATGGCCTTTTCAACAAATTCAGACGTTTTGAATAACTTTAACAAATGAAAAATGTAGGTATTTAATCGCATCAAAGAAAAACGTTACTTGCACAAAAACCATTTCGACTCCATCGGATAGGATAAAAATGTAAAGAAAATATATCCCGCAAACTTTTCCAATACTTTTGGGAATTTCGAAAACCTTGATGAAAATGTAGAATTATTTTAGGAACGGCAGGTCAAATAAATAAATAAGTACAAACCAGAACTTCCAGTCAAGCCTCGAATCAAATCCCTCATACGAGAACCTCTAAAAAAAATCTGATGTGGGCAACACATGACTTTCCTTCTATAATGCAATGAATTTACTATTTTTACAGTAAAAAAATAGGTTTTTCTTATAGTAGATACTTATATTCTTTCCAAGATATGGAATTTTCGACAAATAGTCGTCACATTCATTGATTTAGCGTCATTTTAATCCATTTGGCGAGATTTTCGTTAATTTGACAACATTTCAAAAAGTCGCCAAGTTGGCGACATTCCGCCAAATTCGTCGCCAAAATCTCGCCAAGATTTACTGACTGAGAAATAAGTTACTCTTACAGCAGATAAATGACTATTGGCGTCCAAATACAAAAGTATTACTCGAAATATCTTTTCTCATTAATGGAACGAGCTAGATCCACGAGAATGATGTCACTCAATTTATCGCATGGTATTACATATGAAAAGTGAACATGTCATTATTTCAAAATATCATTCGAAAATTTAGGAGGGTTCTGAACATTCAATTGCGTATAAAAACAATAGGCTTCCAGTGTTTACGGATTGTGATTTTTGTACCAAATTTCGTTCCATTCGTTCGTCAGCTATGGTCTCCACAGACTGACTGACACACACACACACACACACACGCAGACATCACTTCAAAAATGTTCGATTCATGATCAGGCTTGCTTGAAACGTGCTCTCCCGTCGAAAACTCGAATTCGAATTTTCGACCCCGTCAAAATATTTTCCTTATACATTATGTATATAAGGAAAGTAATAATGGGAAATTTAAAAACAATTTTGAAAAGCTGGAAAGGATTGAGGACGAAATGTTTCTAAAAATTTGAAACAGTGATGAAAGAATGATAGAGAATAAACAGTCAATGTTTACGAATAATGGATAAATAAAATTTTGAGCTAATCATACTAAATTAGTTTCCCAAACCATTATTCATACCATACCACTAGACCGAATTTCCCGGCTTTATGAGGATCCTAAATACGTACCCGATACTTAAATAATATCACTCCAAATCGCCAAATCAATTTCAGTCCAAATCACCACAAAATGCGAATTCCGTAGCTTCAGCTCAAATGCTGAAAGCTAAAAAAAGAATCTGATGTGGGCAACACATGACTTTCCTTATATAATGCAATGACTTTACTTCTTTTACAGTTAAAAAAATCTGATGTGGGCAACACATGACTTTCCTTATATAATGTAATGAATTTACCACTTTTACAGTAAAATAAATAGGTTTTTCTTATAGTAGATACTAATATTCTTTCCAAGATATTGAATTTTCGACAATTAGTCGTCATTTCATTGATTTAGCGTCATTTTTATCCATTTGGCGAGATTTTCGTTAATTTGGCAACATTTCAAAAAGTCGCCAAGTTGGCGACATTCCGCCAAAATCTCGCCAAGTATAATGGACAAAGAAATAAGTTATTCTTACAGCAGATAAATGACTATTGGCGTTCAAATACAAAAGTATTACCAAAAGTATCTTTTTTCATGAATGGAACGAGCTAGATCCACGAGAATGATGTCATCCAATTTATTGCATGGTATTACTGAAAAGTGAACTTGTCTCTCAAGAGCAAATATTTTTTATTATTTTATATGACTTTCTGATAATTTTTTTAAAAAATCTGCAATATCTCGAGAACGGTTCATGTTAGCGTTCTAAAACTTATGTCAATCGTTTTCTAATGAAAAATTACATAAGAAATGTCTATTTGCGTAACTTTATTAGTGGTTTTGATTTTTTGACTATTTTTTCAAAATTTCATTCGAAACTTTAGGGGTGTTCTTAACATTCGATTGCGTATAAAAACAATAGGCTTCCAGTGTTTACGGATTGTGATTTTTGTACCAAATTTGGTTCGAATCGGTCCATTCGTTCGTCAGTTATCGTCTCCACAGACTCACTGACACACACACACACACACACAGACATCACTTTAAAAATGCTTGATTCGTGATCAGGGATGCTTGAAACGTGCTCTCCCGTCGAAAACTCGATTTCGAATTTTTGGCCCCGTCACAATACTTTCCTTATACATTATGTATATAAGGAAAGTAAAAAATGTTATTCATATAGTAGATACTTATATTCTTTCAAAAATATTGAATTTTCTTGAATTAGTCGTCATTTTTATCCATTTGACGAGATTTTCGTTAATTTGCAACATTTAAAAATGTCGCCAAGTTGGCGACATTCCGTTAAATTCGTCGCCAAAATCTCGCCAAGTGTTATGGACGGAGACATAAGTTATTCTTACAGCAGATAAATGGTTATTGGCGTTCAAATACAAAAGTATTACTCAAAGTATCTTTTCTCGTGAATGGAACGAGTTAGTTCCACGAGAATAATGCTACCAAATTTATCGCATAATATTACATATGAACATGAAAAGTGAACATGTTTCTTAACAGTTAATATATATATTTTTTTAATTTATTTGATTTTTTGATAAATGTATTTGAAAAATGTGCAGTATCTCGAGAACGGTTCATGCTAGCGTTCTAAAGTTTTTGTCAATCGTTTTCTAAAGAAAAACTATATAAGAAATGTCTATTTGCGTAACTTTATTAAAAATTTTGATTTTTTGATGATTTTTTCAAAATTTCACTCGAAACTTTAGGAGGATTCTGAACATTCGATTGTGTTTTAAAACAATAGACTTCCAGTATTCATGGATTGTGATTTTTGTACCAAATTTCATTCGAATCGTTCCATTCGTTCGTGAGATATCGTCTCCACAGATTCACACACATACACACACACACATACACACACACAGACATCACCTCAAAAATCGCATTTTAGGGATGCAATACATTCAGCGGATATATTTTTTAAATTATCACAGAACTATACAATAGTTTATTTTACTTGAAAACTTAAAACTTCATAAAAAAAAGAACTTTATTAAAATGACGTCATCCAAATATGAATCGTCTGGCACTCTAAGTAAAATCAGTGAATATTCATATCACTTTTATTCCATAATCCAGAACTAAATAATTTGGCATGAAAAAAATTCAGCAATTCTTATACAACTCACCTTACAATCACTTGTTTACATTCTGCGTCCATTAAAATTAGGCTTCGTTGTAGAAATACTCAAAGTATGATGATCATTTAAGCTCAAAAATATTGTAATTGCGTTGGTGTAGAATATAGATGCAGAAAATATGCAAACATAAAGCGGTTTTAGGAAGCATGCAACACTAAATATAAATTTAAAAGAACTTTACAAATCGCGATTTTTACTCTATGAAGAAAAGATGGATGCCATATTTTGTTTTGAAGTGGGTCACGCGATCTCGTCATATTATATGGGTGTCATTATTATTTAAATTTTATTTAAAAAAACCTCCGACCATATTTTTTTTATATATTTTATTGGCTAAATTAAATATTTTCTAAAATTTTCGAAGCAATTTGTGAAATTTAACTTCGCTTAAAAAATGTTTGAAAAATTAGGTCCCATAGGGTGTAATGTATTTCATTTTTTTAACCCGAGTTCAATCCAAAACTAATTGGATGATATTATTCATTTATATTCCCAATATGTCCCACAAACTTTCTCAACAATATACTAAAATTTCATTTTGATAAAGTCATGTTCACGGCAGTTATCGTGCGAATGGACAGACAGACAGACAGAACGAACAAAGCCACAAACACTTTTTAACTATGTTGTAAAGTGTTAAAAATCTACCGAACTTCATTGAGAAACGTTCTCTTACTAAAAAATTGATCAAAAAATAAATTTCTTATGAAATCTAAAAGAAAATCTTTAATAGAATGCAAAGATGGACACCCAATTTTTTGCTAAATTATAGAATTGGGCTAAACTTATTTTTTCGGATACGGCAGATGAAGAATCTCATAAACCAAAAAAAGCAAATTTGGATGTATTTTTATTTAAATAAACAAATTATTATTATCCTACATCTATTACTATTATCCTATACAAAATATTATCCTACAAATGCGGTTTAAACATTTCTGGAAAGAATCTTCTTCGATTTTTCAAGATTAAAAAATAAAAACACTTCAAAAATATTTTCGGTCACTAAGGAACCTGTCTGTGTGAATATTTCTCAAAATCGTGCTAAAACATAAAATAATTGATAAACTAATTCTAATGTGCTAAAAAAAATATCGCCGAGATAGACCTTCACTGGTCCTGAAGCACCTGTGTACCACATTTCATGACTGTATGACGCATAGATTTTCCGTTCAACTCGACGGTCGAATGGTATATTTGAATTTATTTTACTAAATCTTTTCTGCAGCTGTAGACTCTGTACAAACTCTATTGTGTCACATAAAATTTTGATTAGAGCATAAAGCAACTTATTTTCTTTCTTACAAAATAAACTGAGAAATATTTTGTTTGTTTTTTAGATGGTAAAGAACACACCTCAGCGAAACTCTGGTTTTAAATCTATGGATTCCCTTCCAACAGTTGAAGATCTTTCACTTTGATTTTTCTGAACATAATAAATCCAAAGACAAGATAATATCCTTTTATTGTTGTTACTCTCCCTGCAATACATGGTAATGTATAGGGAAAGGATTGGAATCATGCCGAAAATCGCAACTCGAGTTATTGACGGTTCTACACTTTTTGGGACACATCTAGAACACGGAAAAACTCTCTCTTTCTCTCTTTCCCTTCCTCACCTCTTCCTTCCTTCCTTCCTCTCTCTCCCTTTCTCCCCTCTCTCTCCCTCCCCTCTCTCTTCCTTCCTCTCGTCCTCCCTCTCTCTCTGTATGTGTGTGTGTGTGTGTGTGTGTATCTACACGTCTTGACACCTCTAGGATACGAAAAAACTATTCTTAGCCTGATGTCTGTGGGTGTATCTGTCTGTCTGTACAATGTATGTATCCACTCTAACTCAAAAACTAATAGACCAAATTTCATAAAATTTTATGGGTTACCCGGTGCTGATTCGATTTTAGAACGATTCTGAAAAAAATAACCTGTATTCTTTTGCAAAAATCGTCACGATCTAAATAAAAAGACTACGTATGCTCCATTGTATCCATTAAATGCTTGTTTTATACGTAATATTTGACGATGAAAGAAAAAAAGACCAACCCCATTACTCTAGGACTAGCTGTTCTCGAGATATTTTTTTTTCTTTGCACTTTTGCTACGCCGGGTTTGAAAATACGTCTTGTTACCAAATGAAAACAGTAAATGATGCAAATGTGTAAATTCAGTGTCCTTTCAATATGCATGTTATTTTGTGCCATTAAACTGAATTCAATAAATTATTACAGAAGTAAAGGGAAATTTAATTTCAGTCTGTAAGGAAAGTCATGTGTGGCCCACATCAGTTTTTTTTTCATTTATTTGTATATAACCAGGAGATGATGAGTTTTTACGGCTAGATATCATATACTATTATGTCCACAGAGTCACCTTTAAACACAAATTTAGTATTTTGGTTCGTATCTTGACCTGGCTGCTCAACCATTGAAATAAAAGGAAACTTCTAATAGAAAATCTTTGCACACTTCTGATATTCCCTTTTGATGTGTTTCTAATGTTTCTTCAATTGGAATAAATAATGGTATTCTGCATTTATCATTTTATTTTGAAGATGCAGTATGTGTGTCCTTGCTATGCTAGTCCTGTGATATAGTTTATTTAGATTGTGTGTAAATCCGGCCTTTGAGTGGATACCATGGATAGCTTTCATATACCTAAAACTGCGCCATTTTTACCGGAAATTAAGGTATTTTGATTTTCTCATACTATACAATATAATATAGAGAATGGTTCTTACTAAACTCTTCAAATTCGAGATTTTGTTGCCAATTTATGTTTAAGATCTCCTTAACATATTTTGACATTTTAGGAGAGATGTCCGTTTGTCTGTGTGTATGTCTGTGGTCGACTTCTTGTGCATACATTAGCGGCCGTAAATATATATGGATATTCACGAAATTTTACTTCCGGCTTTGTCATCAAAAAAATCTAGAAATAGATAGATTTTTTTTAATTCGAGCGAAACCTTCGAAATTGATTCGAAATTTTATATTTTTTTAACATGGCAGCATAGGACAACATTTAACATAATCATGCATTAAAGGTTATTTATGGTTCCATGATTAGGAGACGTTATTGTTTCAATTATTGTCGTGAAAGACAGAAGCGATACAAATTATTTTGTTTCTGATGCCATTAGTACCTGGGGGTACATTGTCATGTATGGTATCACTTCAAAATATTTTTAAGCCCTTTAATGTGAAGGGTATTACGTTATAATTGTAATCATTTGGACCAATTTTTCGATATAACGATTTACCGAAGACGATAACGATTTTTCAAAAATGTTCTTGTAAAATTTGAAAAACAAAACGGATTCAGGTATGAGAAAGTCGAGTTAATTAACAAAATAGTTCTTTTAGATAAAATATCGAAGTTTCGCAGCTAGAATGCATTAAAACATCACATAAAACGGCATGGGACACTTCTAATAATGAGGCAATGTTCTTTTAGTGTTGTATTCTATTCTATTCTATTCTATGGAAATTATGGAGTTTTACTCTTAACTGTTAAAGATATCTTTATGGAAACGCAGTCGCAAATCCTATTTGAAGCGTTAACGGAAGATAAGACACTGCTGTTATCCAATGCTGAACACAAGCTCAAACAGATAATAGAATCATCAATACGAACTACTGATACTCAAAGCTTGGAAGAAAAACTGAAAGCATTGAAGCAGCCAATTACTTACCCAAACGCCTACATTTTCGCGTCACTTTCAAGGAGAAGTTACAAAGAGAAAAATAATGTCGATAAGGAAGATTTGCATGGACAAGAAGTATTTCGTAATTGGACACTGCTGACTGTTGCCCGCAGTACTGACAGGCTTATAAATGGCTACGTGGCAGCAGCATACTGGAACGCTGATGAACAGCAAGTTATTATCGCACATAGAGGTACTCATAACATTGGGGGTGGTTTCTCAGATTTAAAAGGCGTGGTTTTCAACTACCACGTTGCGCAAATTGACTCTGCTATCACATTTACTGATACAATTGTAAGAGTATTAAAGGAAATTAATCAGGAAAAGGGAACTAATATACAGTTGTTTATTACGGGGCATTCTCTTGGAGCTTGGCTGGCTTGTATCACTGCTTTCTCTGCAATATATCTCGAAAAGAAAGACGACCACTTTGTTGCCAGTCAGAATGTTGAAGTAACTGGCTATCACGTAAGTGCTGTGATCTTTGATGGTCCAGGATGCAAGACTATGCTTGAGAAAATTCAAAGCAATCTTATGGCGCGTCACATTCCTTCGGTTATAGATTCACTGGATATTATTAACTACCTGTCTGCACCAAACTTAATTAATGCTTGTAACCCACAAGTCGGAGATGTTTACAGGGTATTTGTGGATTTAACGAGTGAAGACAAGGCAGCCATGCAGAACTGGAAGTCGAAGATAGACAGCATCAAATATATCATATACTCATTTGATATTATGCATAAAATATCAAAAATAAAAGATGTTTTTCACCCTGAAACGGGAGAGGTTCTTAAAGTTAATGACAATTTAAGAATTAAAAAAGTAATCGATTGGCCTTTATTAGTTTCTAGAGACAGAGAGGCTGGATATCTGAATGAGTTCTGGGGATTTTTTAAAGCTGTTGTGGAATACGTACCGCTGGTTGGACAAGCAGTTCAGGCGAATGCACTCTGTGAGGAAATTTGCAGCTTTTTTAAATTAGCTGATATGTCCAATGAGTATCACTTTAACGAAAGAGATGCCATGAAAAAATTTGGTGAAAACTTCTATCGCACTATTCGTTACAAAACTCAAGACCTCGATGATGACTATAAAAACAGGCGGAGTCTGAATGTTTTCACAAAATCTGAACGTAAATTCCTTGAGCAATATAAGTTCCTTGAGAGACAGCAGAATAACCTGCTACAAACGGCGCTGCAAACTAAAATGTTTGATTACTTCAAAGAAGATAAGGCGTCCATAGATGGCGCAGTAAAGATGCTAGAAGAATATACAATAGAGAATAACTCGATACGTTCAAAACATTTACTGATATTGATTCCTTACATTAAGAGGATGATTCACTTGTTTCCAGAAATGATTGAAATAGTAGAAACGGCTTGTAAGAGCATTTCAAGTGATATATGTCACACGTTTTATCTGTCAATGTCGTATTCCTATTTTAACCGCATTCAAAGTTCCTTGGAATTTGATAAAGATAATCATAATGTCATGGATTTCATTGAAAGTAATAGCCATAATATTATGCATGCAGTTCAACCCAGTACTGCTTTAGGAGTCATGATGATGTACAATATTTTAAGAAGCTGTAATTCTAGTTATATGGATGAAAAATCCCATGTAGTTCTCAACTTAGATAGCATTTTCAATTCGGGAAATAATGTACTCATTAGCTTTCTACAGAAGATAGATTACGAGTATTTATTAATAATTGAATGTGATAACAGTAGTAGTGTTGCTTCAATGAACACAGTCAATTTCTTTGAGAAACTGTTTAAAGTTATCGAACAAAATCGTAGCATAAAAGTTATCTTAATAACAGAAAACGATACGGATATAAGCAAATTTATGATTAAATACGTTGAACGCAATTCCGAATTTTGCCTTCAGAAGAATGATATTAAGGTATATTTTAATGATCTGACACCTGATTCACAGGAGAAACTTTTACAAGAAAAAATGATTATATTCCAAGGAAAATTAGTTTCCTTAAGCACAGTAGTAAATAAGGCAGATGGTAACGCTATTCTAGATCCAAAAACTATAGGTGCCCTTGTTGAAAATGATACGTTTGTAATTGGAAAAGAATTGCCTAGTTTGGGTGAGATGGAACAATGTTACATAGATCGCATTCTAGTTAAAAATATCAAAGTAAAAGAGAGTGTTTTTGGTGCAGGTAGTTCATCCTCTGATTTGTTTCTAGTTAGCAACATAACTGAAGGTGAGCTGTTTAGAATAGTTAAGCAAGATGTGCGTAGTATTAATGATAGCGATTCCGATAAAAGCAATCCTATCCGATTTATAGCACAAAAAGAAGAAAGCAAGCAGGAAATATTTGAACACTTATGTCAAGAATATCAGCAATATAATATTCATTGGATTAAAAAAGATGCAAATGGTGATTTAATTTGGCAAAGATCCTATGGTAGCATGTCTGAAATTCGCAGTTACATGGAAAACTATGAAACACATTTATCTGAAACGGAATATTCAACGAATAACTCTGCTATCAATATAATCAACGTTAGGGATATCGAACACTTTAAGGAAAAAATGATTATTGTTGCAGCAGAGCCAGGAATGGGTAAATCCACGGCTATAACTCACATGAGCAGTTATAAAACAGATGCTTCTAAATGGCATATCCCAATAAATTTAGCGGACTATAAGAAACCACTGGAAAAAATAGATTTTAGTGATGATGATATTGTGCTTAACTTTTTATTTAAAACCAGTAATGCAACAAATGATCTAGCCAAAAAGCTGTTGCAATATCGGCTGATATCGGCAGGGAATGTAATTTTATTCCTGGATGGATTTGATGAGATAACTCAGAAAGGCCAAGAAAGTATCAAAATATTGCTCAAGAAACTGCAAAATACCAAGGTTGACAAAGTATTGATATCTACAAGACTCCATTTAAGGAATGAATTGGAAAATAGCGTATCGACATTTGCATATACATTTAAACCTTTGTATCAAATCGATCAGGAACAGTTTTTAAAGAAATTCTGGCAGAAATTCTTAAACGAGGAAATATCTCAAGAGCGTTTAGATAAATACATCAAAAGTCTTCTAAAATTTATTTCTGAGTCTATTGGGGATAATGAAAGAGAATTCATGGGAATTCCCCTCCAGATGAAGATGATTGCTGAAGCTTTTCAAGAGGGAATAGAAGACCGCGTAATTTTGGACCATCAATCGGAACTGAAATTACCTGATGATTTTAACATTCTTAATTTATATGATCGATTTATAGATGCTAAATATAAAATTTATTTTGGAAAGATAAATGCAAATTTTGACTTTAATCCTGTTAGGAAACTTATTTTTACAAAAGAACTCAATAAGCTGCATATGCGTTTAGCTATTAGAGTAATGTATCCAGAAATGGAGGAAATATTTTTAAGCAATATTAGTTCATTATATGAAGAGGAACAGGAGTTGAAGTTGATTGGTATAATCCAGATGGTTAATGACGAGATTAACTTTACGCATCGAACTTTTGCAGAGTATTTTATTGCAGAGTTTTTTGTTAAAAGATTAGAACGGAAAGAAAAAAATCATAAGAAATATACAGATATTATAGAATTTCTTAAAAGGGAATTATTTCAAAGCAAGAATGGAGTAGTAAGGACTTTCATTGATCATCGTTTAGCCAAAGACAAAATACTTATCGCTTCTCTGAAAGGAAATGTCAAAGATATTGAATGTCTAGTACTACATAACAGTCAACGTATTAAAGTTACAGATGAACTTGGAAGAACCGCTTTGCATTATGCTTCTCAGGGATGCCATACAGAAATTGTGAATTTATTATTAAAGGAAGGAGACAATGTTACAACTGACAAACTTGGGAAAACGCCACTGCATTATGCTGCGCGATATAATCAAGAAACAGAGGTGGTACGCAGTTTGCTGAAAAATAAAAGAAATTGTTTAAATGACGAAGATGAAAATGGCTGTACACCTGTCTATTACTCTGCCGAACAAGGTAACTGGGACATAGTTGATTGCCTATTAGCAGAAGAAGGTGCAAGTATTGATGGCCTCGATGCAAAAAAGTTTCTATTCCATTACACTCACAAGGGAAATCTCGACCAGGTAAGAACTTTACTACGAGAAAAAAACATTTTAGACACAGATATACGCGGCAACACTCTTCTTCACATTGCTGCACAGAAAGGATATATAAAGTTAGTGAAATTCTTTCTGAAAGAAGGATTGAATACTAATGCCTCAAACAGTAGTGGTAAAAAACCCATAAGCTATGCAGCTCAAAATAAGCACTGGGAAACTGTTTTATTTTTACTTAGAAACAATACAGACATCAGTGGTTTAAATGATGATCAGAAGCATTTGCTATTGCAGATGTCTGCTGAAAGTAGTCAATGGGATATTGTTCAGCTCTGTATGGGAGAAAAAAATTGGGACCTGTACTTTCATAAGCTGGAGGAGCAGCAGCAAACAGAAATTCTGTGCTTTGTCATTCGTTATCAAGATCTACATACAGCTGAACGCATAATTCGAAACGGCACTGAATTCAATATTTCTGATAGAGATGGTAAAAGACCAATAGAATATGCTGCTGAAAATAATTATTGGGGTATCGTTGAGCAATTATTAGGACGAAACTCTAGTATCAATGATTTGATTGCAGAACAAAAGATCTCATTATTAATTCACTGCAATAAAAACCCTAATTGGAGCATTGTTGATATGTTTATAGACGGTGACTATAGACATTATTATTTTGATCGTCTTTTCGCCTCCATTAGTGATCAATGCATATTCAATTGTTTGGTCTATTTTATTTCCATCGGTAACTTAAAATTAACAAGTTTCTATATCGATAAAATGTTAATTAAAGGAAGAATAGATAAAATTAATAATTTCACTAAAAGCGGTAAGTCGTTATTTGATTTTGCTGTACAAACTGGCCAATTAAATATTGTGAAATACCTTTTAAATGAGGGATTGGAGGATCTGCAAAAAATTGGATCTAGAGCAATTTCTTTAGCAATTGAAAATAACAAGATGGATATAGTGCTGTTTCTGACTGAAAAATTAGCTCGTTTGGAATATATAACACATCAGCATGCTGTCATCAAGTATGGTACAAAAGAGGTAGTAGAATCTTTTTTAAGCAATAATTCTGACATCAACGACCGAAATGATGCTGGTAATACACTTTTGCATTTAGCTGTAATAGAAAATAAATTGGAGATAGTAAAATTTCTAATACAAAAAGGCTGTGATTGCTTTTTTAGAAATAAAATGGGTAGAAGTGCAAAGGATATTGCATGGCTTGAAAATTTTACATCAATTCAAGAATATTTATTGGATTTCGAAGATCGTTGCAGAAAGTTTATTCGGGCCATTGTAGAAGATAACTTAGATCTAGTAAAACAATTTTTAGATGGTCAGTTAAATATAAATTGTATATTCAAATATGGGCTTCTGCCTATTCACATAGCAGCTAAAGAGGGAAATTTTGAAATATTAAAATATCTAGTGGAAAATGGCGCCAATTACAGAGCTAAAGATTATTTTGGCAACACTGTTCTGCATTGGGTTGCTTTCAGCAACCAAACTTCTTCCTTGCCGTTGTGGCTGCCATTTTTAGTTGGTTCTTATAAAGATTCGACGAACAGATGTAAAGAATGGCATTATGCATTAATCGACGAAGACAAAGTAGACATATTTAAAGAAAAACTGGAATCCGGGATTATCGAAATTGGGTATCATAAGGAAATACTAGATACTTGTTGCTCTAGAGATTATTCATTGCAACTCAAAGACAAGTTGCTTATTTTAATGCACCTTTCGCCCACACTTATAAAAGAAAATTATTTTAGTATAAAGAATTACAGCGGTCACACTGTATTGCACCTGCTAACAAATGCTGGATTTCTGGATGCATTAAAATATCTGGGTGAAGGTGCTAATATAAATATAGAAGCTGATAACAACAGAACTCTTTTGCACCTATGTATGGACAAAGATACAGCTAGTTACCTTGTGAGTAGGGGCTGCAAGGTTAGTATTCAAGACAAATACGGCAACTATCCTATGCACTATGCAGCTTTATATGATCGTCTTGATCTAGTTAAGTACCTTATTAAAAGTGGCTCTGGATTTGATATGAAGAATAACTATGGTGAAATTCCTTTACACTCTGCTGCTTTTGGAAGTTCGATAACTGTGCTTAAATTTTTTATTGAAGCTGGCTGTAGTCCTAATATTACGAATAACAAGGGTGATACTCCTTTGCATATTGCTGCCAGAAATGGAAATTTTCCTACAGTTGAATACCTTATTAAAATTGGATCTTGTCTTGATGTTAAGAACAACGATGGTGATACTCCCTTGCATTTAGCTCGTGACTATAGTAATGTTCGTATAGGTTACTATCTGATGGAGAATATGTCTGATATGGCACGTAAAAACTTTTATGAAGAAGAACCTTGGAAGCATTCAAGAAGTTTTCATACAGAAATGTTTTCAAACGAATGGTATTATGATAACCTCAGATTAAAAACACGACTCACAGATGAGTTCTAGTGGTTATTTCCAATTCTGTATTGATAGAAAAACTAATTTTCACTATGCTGCTAGTAAATTACCCAAAGTTATGGAAAATTGAATACAATTAACAATGGAAAATTAACTATTACTTTTAATTGTTAGTTGCAATTATTAATAAAAGTTTTTAACCTTAATTGTTAATTGTGTTTCTGACAATTAAAACTGTTAATTGTAATTGCAATTAAATTCTTATTTAACAATTAAAAAAAAAATAAAAAAAATGCAACTTGGAAAAATTTTTAGTTGAGAATTAATATAAGAATTATCCTATGTTTAGGCAGATTATTATTATTATTATTTTTTTTTTACAATTTATACTTTCCGTATATATAAGAAAAGTATTGTGATGGTGTCGAAAATTCGAATTCGAGTTTTCGACGGGAGAGCACGTTTCAAGCATCCCTGATCACGAATCGAACATTTTTGAGGTGATGTCTGTGTGTTTGTGTGTGTCAGTGAGTCTGTAGAGACGATAACTAACTAATGAATGGACCGAGATTCAAACGAAATTTGATACAAAAACCAATATCCGTGAATACTGGAAGCATATTGTTTTTATACGCAATCGAATGTTCAGAACCCTGCTAAATTTTCGAGTGAAATTTTGAAAAAATCATTAAAAAATCAAAACCTTTAATAAAGAAGTTACGCAAATAGACTTTTTATGTAATTTTTCATTAGAAAGCGATTGACATAAATTTTAGAACGTTAGCATAAACCGTTCTCGAGATATCGCACATTTCTAAAAAGAATTATCAAAAAATCATGTAAAATAAAAAAATTATTACCTATTGAGAAACATGTTCACTCACTTTTCATATGTAATATCATGCGATAAATTTGGTGACACCTTTCTGGTGGATTTTGCTCGTTCCATTCATGAAAAAAGATACCTTGAGTAATAATTTTGTATTTGAACGCCAATAGTCATTTATCTGCTGTAAGAATAATTTATTTCTCCATCCATAACGGTTGGCGAGATTTTGGCAACGAATTTGGTGGAATGTCGTCAATTTGACGACTTGTTTAAATGTTGCTAAATTAACGAAAAACTCGCTAAATGGATAAAAATGAGGCTAAATCAATGAAAATGATGACTAATTGACGAAAATTCAATATCTTGGAAAAAATATATCTATCGCATGGTAAACCCATGATCCAATATTTCGGGAGTGCGACCTATAGTTTACTTATTTATTTTGGGGGTCCGCCTTTCGTTTGGCCAGCTGCACTCGGAATAGGAGACAGGATGCCGGTTAGTGTTCTTTAGATATCATATTTTTACCGTAAGTTTTAACGTTTGTCCGTTTTTTGGACGGATCATAGGTTTTCGGCCGGTTTGAATTAGTGGCCGAAAGCATATCAGTTTCGTAGGGGCTTGAGAAGGGGCTTTTTGTTTCTGGAAGGCCTAAAGCCAATGGCGATGCTTTGGGGTCAAGGGGTTAAGACCCAGAATCCAATGAGATAGTTGTGTGCGCCTTAGGGGCGTGTTTTAAAATATTTTGTTCTCGGAGGGAGAGAAGAATAAAGTGCATATTGGCTGGGTCTCTTGGTGGTAACTTTGCCGTCACTAAGGCCAGTCTGTATATATGTTGTATTTTTGTATTGCAAAATATTCGCAATAGTGTTGAAGCAGTTTGCTAAATAGCACAATACGAAAAGTCCAAGGAGATGCGCACGGAAGGTGCTATATGACATGTATATTTGAACAGTTTTCATCTCGGGTCAGCAGGTGACCGGATGCTGGCACATGCCAACTCTTTAAAAAAAATTTCGATGACTGAATACGGCATTGTAATATGTCGTACAGTTCAACACAGAGACAATTACGGTGTTGCTTTTCCTCTACGGACGGGGTGCAGAAGATTCCACCGGTGTTTTTTCTTCTACGTACGCTATACACAAGTGCACGAGACAACGCGAAAGAACTGTGTCCGGGGTGACTACAATTCTTTTCAGTAGCGAATTTTCAAACCTGTCACAATGGTCAATGGTCAAAAACAGGTAGAAATGTGCTACACAATCGGTGGCAATCCTTGCGATTATGGAGCATTTTCCAGCAGCCTTTTTCAAATATTGTTAAGTACAAGGCGTATAAACATTTCTAGCAACGGACATTCCTTTTGTTATATGCAATTTACAAGTGACAGACATTGTATACAGGACATGCAATTACACATTCCTGTGATTTCTACCGTACTGATGGTTTTCTGTTCTACTCTTTTTACAATGCATACATTTCCACGTTCCAGTTTTCTACAAAACAAACAGTTCCAGATTCCAGTTATTTTTATTGCTGGCACACATCAAACTTCGCGTTTATTAGTTTACAGCGCAAACGGTTCCAGATTCCAATCATTGTGTTTTCTTTCGGGCAGACATCGGACATTGTGTTCAATATTTTACTATGTGTTTGGGGTTTGCACAGAATAGACACTCCTCATCAATGTTGTCAATCAACAACAACTTGTGGTGATAAACTTTCTCCACAGTGATAAATTTCCATAAACACTTATCATAAACAATGAACGTATGCAGGTACTATGAAAAGTTTCAAATGAAGACGTGGACAACAAAATACACCACGTAGTGAACAATTTTCAGGGATGCCTGATCCCATTGCTTTTGCTTTTTGGTGGACAATTTGCAAAAAAACTTTTGGAGAACAAAAAAAACATGATCAGTGAGAAAAGTAATTTAGGTTGAGTGACTTTTACAGCCTAGTGCAACACAAACAACAGACTCTGTGTTTTGTTGAATTCACCATTTTGTTTTATATTTTTATTCACCATGTTTGTTTTATATTTTCATTTTATTTTATTGTGTTTATATTGACAATTTTTTTTTTGTGTGTGCGATATGATGTTTTACTATGTGTTTTATTATACAGGAGGAAACTTCAGTTTTCAGAGGTTGTTTCTGTGTGGCTGGAAGGAAAGCAGATTACGCTCCGGCACATTTTGATTTTCTTTATGGTGTTGATTGTAAAATTGTTTTTTTTAATTTTGATGTTTTTTTAAATTTTCAAATTTTTGGATTTTTGATGTTTTAATGGGGACATGGAGGTAATTTTGGGAAGGCGTATTGCGTCCCATCATATTTTAATTTGCTTAATGTTTTTGATGGTAAAATTTTAAAAATTTTAAATTTTTGAAATTTTAATTTTTGAATTTTTTTTTAAATGGGGAAATGGAGGTATATTGTCGCATGGTAAACCCATGATCCAATATTTCGGAACTGTGACCTAGAGTTTACTTATTTATTTTGGGGGTCAGCCTTTCGTTTGGCCAGCTGCACTCGGAATAGGAGACAGGATGTCGGTTAGTGTTCTTTAGATATCGTATTTTTACCGAAAGTTTTAACGTTAGCCCGTTTCCGGACGGATCATAGGTTTTCGGCCGGTTTGAATTAGTGGCCGAAAGCATATCAGTTTCGCAGGGGCTTGAGAAGGGGCTTTTTGTTTCTGGAAGGCCTAAAGCCAATGGCGATGCTTTGGGGTCAAGACCCAGAATCCAATGAGATAGTTGTGTGCGCCTCAGGGGCGTGTTTTAAAATCTTGGAGAGAGAGAGTTTTCAGAAATTTGAAAAAGGAGCGAGGAGAATGAACTAAGACTTGAGGGCAAGAAGTGGCCCCTTTTTAAGTGCGAGCCTGTTCTGAGGATGAAATGACCGCAACTCGGCCAGTGAAGTTGGTGAGTTACCCAACTGGGACTTTTTGCCTATTTTGTATTTGTTCGACCTCTCTCTCCGGGTTAAGGAGTTTTAAATATTTCATAGGGATGTTTTAAGCTTAATTTTTAATTACCATCTTTTCAATTTTAGTCTGTGAGACTATATACACTTTCGTTTTGTTTATCTTAATTTGGTATATACTTTCCATTTTGAATATGGGAAGTGGTCTTTTAAATACTTTGAATCAATGTCATGTAAATATCTATATAGTGTAAATAAATTATTGTTTTATATATACACACAGCCTTTTTCTTCTTCGCGCTCTAATCGGGCGTGTCCTAAAAGAGGTAAGTTACCTTAGGACAATATCTACTGTAAAAATAACATATTTTTTTAATGTAAAAGCAGTAAATTCATTGCATTATATAAGGAAAGTCATGTGTTGTCCACATCAGATTTTTTTTATTGAGATTATGCTTAGAATAACTGAGGGTTAAAGTTGGCGGCATTTGCAATAAAATGCCTGACGAATCTTTCTGGGAATTGGAAATTTTGCTACGAAAGTCCAAAGGAACAATTAAAATAGGAAATAAAGTTTTAGAAGTCATAAAAAATTATTATTACGCTTAAGAACATCAGATGATATAATATGGGGACATTTGGATAAATTTACAACAACATTGCTGTTAACCTGAGGCAAAGTCTTAAAGTCAAATTATTTTGAGAGTGTACAATATTTAACACTTTTTGTTAAGATGGATACTGTGGACAATGAAAACACTAAATGTTCTGCCATGATTTTTGTTCTAATTCATCTTGGAAATAATATAAGTATCTACTGTAAGAATAATCTATTTTTTCATTGTAAAAGTAGAAAATTTATTGCATTATATAAGGAAAGTCATGTGTTGCCCACATCAGATTTTTTTTAAATTGGGATGACCTCTCAGTGTTACCTTTCCAATTCAACTGAATCCACTCTGAATTCAACTGAATCTGGTGTGCTGCTCACACCAGATTTTTTAAAATAATAATGGGTGTTATTTTACAATTAAACTCAATATAATGAATTATAGAATAAAAAATCTGATGTGGGCAACACATGACTTTCCTTATATAATGCAATGAATTTACAACTTTTACAGTTAAATTTTTTATTCTTATAGTAGATACTTATATTCTTTCCAAGATATTGAATTTCCTTCAATTAGTCGTCATTTTCATTGATTTAACGTCATTTTTATCAATTTGGCGGGATTTTTGTTAATTTGGCAATAATTAAAAATATCGCCAAGTTGGCGACATTCTGCCAAATTTCATCGTCAATATCTCGCCAAGAGTTATAGACGGAGAAATAAGTTATTCATACAGCAGATAAATGACTATTGTCGTTCAAATACAAAAGTATTACTCAAAGTATCTTTTTTCATGAATGGAACGAACTAGATCCACGAGAATGATGTCACCAAATTTATCGCCTGGTATTAGATATGGAAAGTGAACATGTTTCTCAATAGGAAATATTTTTTTTTTATTTTATATAACTTTTTGATATTTTTTTTGAAAAATGTGCAATATCCCGAGAACGGTTCATGTTAGCGTTCTAAAATTCATGTCAATCGTTTTCTAATGAAAAATTACATAAGAAATGTTTATTTGCGTAACTTTATTAGCGGTTTTGATTTTTTGACGATTTTTCAAAATTTCACTCGAAAATTTAGGGGGGTTCTGGACATTCGATTGCGTATAAAAACAATAAGCTTCCAGTGTTTACGGATTGTGATTTTTGTACCAAATTTCGTTCGAATCGGTCCATTCGTTCGTCAGTTATCGTCTCCACAGGCTCACTGACACACGTACACACACACACACCAACCAACTTGGCGATTTTTTGAAATGTTGCCAAATTAACGAAAATCTCGCCAAATGGATAAAAATGACGCTCAATCAATGAAAATGACGACTAATTGTCGAAAATTTAATATCTTGGAAAAAATATAAGTATCTACTACAAGAATAACCTATTACTTTCCTTACATACATAATGTATAAGGAAAGTATTCTGAAGGGGTCGAAAATTCGAATTCGAGTTTTCGACGGGAGAGCACGTTTCAAGCAAGCCTGATCATGAATTCCATTAGCTTTGTTACCAACTCCATAAATCAAGACCTATTTAAAAAAATCTGATGTGGGCAACACATGACTATCCTTATATATTGGAATTAATTTACTACTTTTACAGTAAAAAAATAGGTTTTTCTTACAGTAGATACTAATATTCTTTCCAAGATATTAAATTTTTGACAATGAGTCGTCATTTTCATTGATTTAGCGTCATTTTAATCCATTTGGCGAGATTTTCGTTAATTTGGCAACATTTAAAAAGTCGCCAAGTTGGCTACATTCCACCAAATTTGTCGCCAACATCTCGCCAAGCGTTATGGACGAAAGTTATTCTTATAGCAGATACAGTATAGAAGATACAGACTACTCGCGTTGAAATACAAAATATTACTCAAAGTATCTTTTCTCATGGATGGGACGAGCTAGATCCACGAGAATGATGTCACTAAATTTATCGCATGATGTTACACCTGAAAAGTGAACATGTTTCTCAACAGTTAATATATTTTTTTTTAATTTATGGCATTTTTTGGTAAATTTATTTGAAGAATGTGCAATATCTCGAGAACGGTTCATGCTTGCGCTCTGAAATTTATGTCAATCGTTTCCTAAGGAAAAATTACGTAAGAAATGTCTATTTGCGTAACTTTATTAAAGATTTTGATTTTTTGGTGATTTTTTCAAAATTTCACTCGAAAATTTAGGGGGGTTCTGGACATTCGATTGCGTTTTAAAACAATAGGCTTCCAGTATTCATGGATTGTAATTTTTGTACCAAATTTCATTCGAATCGTTCTATTCGTTCGTGAGATATCGTCTCCATAGACTCACTGACCCACACACACACTTTCACACACCCACACACACACTTTCACACATACACACACACACACACACACACTTTCACACACACACAGACATCACCTTTAAAATGTTTGATTCGTGATCAGGGATGCTTGAAACGTGCTCTCCCATTGAAAACTCGAATTCGAATTTTCGATCTCTTCAGAATACTTTCCCTATATATTATGTATATAAAGAAAGTAAAAACAAGAAAAGTTCCATCCAAAATCAAATCAATGCTCAACACATTCTTCGATAGTAAGGGTATTACCCACAAAGAATTTGTTCCAACTGGATAAACAATTACTTGTGAGTATTATTTAAATTTTTTGAAGCGTTTGACGGCCAGAATTCTTGGCATTCGTCTAGAATATCGGGATGAAAGCAGTTGGTGTTTGTTGCATGAAATGTGTTTGTTGCAAAATTTTCCCAGAAGGGGATAAACCACTGACTTCAGTGGAGCAAACTCAAGGATACGATGTACAACATAGACTAGCTTAATGCCCACCTTTGTGACCTTGAACGGCCATGGGTGGGCAAATTCCCTCTCTTGCCGTCCACTATGAGAGCCCACGCCAAGAAATACATCGTTGCATCCTAGGGGTCCATATGGCCCCCATTGAACCACTGTTCTAAATTATGAATTCTGCATGAATAAATTGAACACAGTTCAAACCATTCTACCCATATATATAAAAAAAATCGTTGGTTTGCATCAGCAGCTTTGCCAGAAAAATATTTGCGTGTGTGTGTGTGTGTGGGGGGGGGGGGGGTAACCATAGTATCATGTTTCTTATTTCTCCAATTATCATTTCTACGAACTTCAATGGGTTCCGATGGGTCTGTTGGAGGGGATATGATCCCCCAAAACTCCACCCTTAGCAACGCCACTTCTTTGCATTCAAGTTGCAGTGTATAGAGGCTTGCACGGGCCAAAATTTCAGACATTCACCCGGCCTGGATCAACAATAACAATGCTTAAACTATGCCCAAGCCCGAAGGAATTTACAAATGTAGATCCCGAGCCCAGCCCGACTTGAAGAGCATTGAGTCTCGACCTAGTTCGGTCCGAAATAATGCATTTAAATGTGTGAAAATATGTATCTGCTAATTATTTTAATAATAATTAAGATAAAAACTGTTTTTAAGCATTTATCTTTAACAAAATTCAATACAATAATTTCATGTACTCCAATAAAATTCATTAAACATTTTCTCAAAATTAAATATGTTCGGGTAGATCAGACTTTTTAAAACTATGTCAGAATCCGGCACAACTTGAAACAGCATTGAAACTCAAGCTCGGCCTGACCCAAAGGTTGGGCCGGGCCCGTTGAGACCTCTACTTCAGGGTTGTTCTAAACACAGGATATTTAAAAAGCCCCATGGCATACGCAAGAGGGCCATACCACCCTGTCCCCATTGGTCCAATATTTACATTGGTTTTCCATATACCTAAATAAAAATTAACTTTGAACAAACATACCACATAACAAATTAGCATTGAATTTACCACTGGAATAAAGCTTATAACGGTAATCAACCACGGAATACTTAAATAAGAATACTCAAATTATGTAATTGAGCAGTGTAAAAATTATATTCAAGATTGAATACAATTCTCGATCAAATTTCTACAAAAATGAATTTGAGGTCAACCTTAAGATATTAAGCAGTAAGACCCTCATCGCTCTTGTCCAATTCAAATATCCTACAAAAAATATTTTAGATTTGCCACCTTCACCATTTGGACAGAAAGGTCGAGCAAAAAAAAAAAAAAACCAGCTGAGCATCTTAATTAGCTAGAAGCCTGGATGTATTTTATCTTAAGAATACGCCTCTGAGTATGAAAAACGCCGATACAGTTAAAAAATTTGCCGCAAGCCACAATTTTGAAAGCACCTGCGGAGACTGACAAATTCAATCCAAGCACGCAGCGGCCTTCAAAACTTTGGGAACGTTAACAAAACTCCAGGTTCTGCAAATATGATTATTTTACCACAGATTGCCCAATATTGCCGATTGATCGCTTAATCGCTTAATAGCGTTTGGTCAATTGATTGCTTAATGCCATATGGCCAATTGACCACTTAATGGATATATGTATTTGCAAAGAAAAATACAAAACTTTTATTTTTCTTACTTATCCCAGTAAGGGAAAGCGGGCGTCTGCCGTTGGTTGAATAACAATGTCAGTCCATTTGTCAGTCCATCTGTGTTAGTTTCATTTGTCACCCAATTAAAATCGAACCCAATAGGGCTGGCCATCACAGGCATCGTACCCTTTTTCCTGCCTACACCCCACTGCAGGACATTCGGATCAACTGATTTTACGTGCCCGTAGACACAAGGATGATTGCGTGTGTGGTGAGGATTGCACTCAGGGCTTCCTCATGAGATCCTTTCACCACAACCACTGGTCTATCCCCCCCCCCAACGACTTTTCGAAAAGCTAATATATGTGAGGAATATTTCATTTATATACAATCCATGCATATAAATATATATACAAGATACAAAAAATATCACGGTTTGTCGTATGTAATTCTGTTTTCTCTTAAAATAATATAGATGCGTGGATAACATTTCATGTTCTTGGAATATGAACTATTTAAACATAGAAACTAAACTAAAGTTCAGATTTATTTTCAAATAAAATACCTAAATTCAGAGAAACTTAACTGTATACTTTCAGAAACATCTATGTTGAAAATTGTCAACCGCATTATATTTACATTACAGCAAAAATGCGATTTTTAATAACCAGTCTGCGTAAATGGATGTTCGATGACACATCCAATTCCAATGATCAACAGAGTATTGTAAAGTAAGCAGTTTACCTTTATAGGCTGTAATTTCTGCTTCAGTGTATGAACTTTTCTCAATGAAACGAATTAAACTATGAAGAGTAAGAAATTTCTTATAAACTACGCCATTAAAATAACAAAATATATCCTCTGCTCAAATAAACAAACCAATGTTATGCGCGCACACACATTTCTCAAAAAAGAAATTACGCAAGGTTCTTCATATGGAGTTAGAAAAAAGGAGATCAAACTCCTATGGATGAAACGGTTGAAAATGCCATAATGCTTTGAGAATTGTATCTAGGTGTCGCTAGTGTTAGTAAAGTAGCTGCTATTGTTAGATGCCATAACAGAAAGGCGTAGTAATTAGAACATGTAGTTTTGATTATTTTTACTTTGCTTATATACATAATGTATAAGGAAAGTATTGTGACGGAGTCGAAAATTCGAATTCGAGATTTCGACGGGTGAGCATGTTTCAAGCATCCCTGATCACGAAACAAACATTTTTGAAGTGGTGTGTGTGTGTGTGAAAGTATGTGTGTGTGTGTATGTATGTGAAAGTATGTGTGTGTGTATGTGTGTGAAAGTATGTGTGTGTGTGTGCGTGTGTCAGTGAGTCTGTGGAGACGATAACTGACGAACGAATAGACCGATTCGAACAAAATTTGGTACAAAAATTACAATCCGTAAGCACTGGAAGTCTATTGTTTTTATACACAATCGAATGTTCAGAACCCCCCTAAATTTTCGAGTGAAATTTTGAAAAAATCGTCAAAAAATCAAAACCACTAATAAAGTTACGCAAATAGACATTTCTTATGTAATTTTTCATTAGAAAACGATTGACATAAATTTTAGAACGCTAACATAAACTGTTCTCGAGATATTGCACATTTTTCAAAAAATTATCAAAAAGTTATATAAAATAAAAAAAAAATATTTCCTATTGAGAAACATATTCACTTTTCATATGTAATACCATGCGATAAATTAGGTAACATCATTCTCGTGGATCTAGCTCGTTCCATTCATGAGAAAAGATACTTTGAGTAATACTTTTGTATTTGAACGCCAATAGTCATTTATCTGCTGTAAGATTAACTTATTTCTCCATTCATAGCGCTTGGCGAGATTTTGGCGACGAATTTGGCGGAATGTCACCAACTTGGCGACATTTTTAATTGTTGCCAAATTAACAAAAATCTCGCCAAATTGATAAAAATGACTCTAAATCAATGAAAATGACGACTAATTGAAGAAAATTCAATATCTTGGAAAGAATATAAGTATCTACTGTAAAAATAACATTTTTTTTAACTGTAAAAGTAGTAAATTCATTGCATTATATAAGGAAAGCCATGTGTTGCCCGCATCAGATTTTTTAATAAAGTGTTCCTTAATTATGAATATAATTAAGTATTTTCTGGTACTTGTAGAATAGAATACGGAATATATGAAGATAAAAATAAATTGAAAGGTAAAATAATTTTGAATACGTAGGAATATTTTTTATTGTTTCAATTCTTCTTTGCATTGCACTAATAATTCATTTTTACAAAATGGACAATTTAATTAAATATTTTAGGCCTTTCACCATAGAAATACATACATTACAAAACTACTTACCTTATCCCAGCGCCATCTGAGTGATTGTATCAAACGATATTGGCGTTTTCTTAATATGAAGTTTTATCTGATTACTTTTGCCTCCATATTTCTTCAATATAAGGTTAGGCAATGGAGGTAATAGTAAAGAGTTAAAACTTCATATTAAGAACGCCAGTATCGTTTGAAACAATCATTTAGGTGGCGCTGGGATAAGATAAGTAGAATGCATTACATGCATTTCTATGGCGAAAGGCCTAAAATATTTATTTAAACTGTTAATTAATTTTGTAAAAATAAATTATAATGGCAATGCAAATTAGAACTGAAACAATAATGAATATTCCCATGTATTCAAAATTAGTTTACCTTTCAATTTATTTTTATCTCCATATAGTTTGTACTCTATCTTACAACTTTGAAAAAATACTTCACAGTTGTATTATACTTATAAACCCTTAATTTAAAAATAAGCAAAACGTATATATATTAAATACTACGCCTTTCTGTTGTGTCAACTTACAATAGTGGCTGCTTTACTAACACTGGCGACTCCTAGATATAATTCCCAAAGCTTTATGGCATTTTCAAGCGTTTCATTCATAGGAGTATTACCTCTTTCTAACTCCATAGGTTGGGCACTCAGCCCGGCAACAAATTCGAAAGTTGTCAGCTTGACGTCATGGAAAATAAGTTTCGTCAATTCGTGATGTCACGATCCAGAGTTGAGTAAATTTTGAGGGGCGTTGCCAAAATTTTCATATTATTACAGTTAAAAATTATTTGTTCATTTTGAAGTGGCAATATATAGACGTAAATAACGTGCGCAAAGCGTTGAAATTGTGCTGTGCGCACAGGCTGGAGTTACGTCAAAGGAAATTTAGTGACGTCGGTGGCCAGTCGTAGTTAACAAGTTCGGTCACTCTTGAGAGCCCGGGAACAAAATGCACGCATTCTTAATCCTTATGCGCATCAATATACGCAGAGCCAGGTAAAAATAATTCAGTCATGCCCGGAACGAACAAAACCTGTAAATTACGATTTCTTTTGGAGTTGTATTTGTTTAATATCGAACATTGATTGAGTGCTGCTTATCATCAAGCTCATTTGAAAAATCTCTGCGGCTGTGACCGGTGAGACAAGTCATCGCAAAGCCTTTGAAAACTTATTTTAGTTACCTCGGTCATAAATAGTCGTTTGAAAACTCGCCATCATCAAGGTAACCATCCAAAGATAATCTCCAGTGTGAAATCTGTATATACATTGCTGAATATCTGGTAATTATCAATTTTTAAATTAAAAAAAAAATTATAGTTCCTAGAAACTTTTGTTTGAAAAAAGTTCTTGGGAAAGCCTCTTGAGATTTCAAATAAATAGCAGTGCTGTTTAATATGATTAATGACATTTTAATATGTATTCGTTACGTTCTGGTGTCAGAAATGACCGTGCCAGATATTGTAGTGGTTTTTAACCAGTGCGCTGTAGGTGAATGTGATTTATTACTTTTTGTTCCCAAAACTGTTAAATATCCGAGTGCTTTTTCAATATCGATAGTTTTGCTATGGTCATTGCAGTCAAACCATTTCAGCAAATTCATTATGGCCACTTCAGTCAGATCAAGGGCGTAGATTCAAAAAGATTGAAAACCACTGACATATGTGTTTGTTTTTGTTTAGCACGGAAATTAAAATTTCTCACTTTAATTCACAAGGAGAAGACATAGTATTTTTAAATTTTGATTCATAATTATTAGTAACTTAATGCATATCAAAGGCAATTAGTAATAAATATACTCATCAAAAATGAGTGAAGCATTTGTGTTTTTTGTTCCCTGTTAATAGCACAGTTGAAAATTTTCAAACAGTTATGGGGAATAAAACTCTAGTGTTCTTCAACAGACTGACAATAGAGTGAGTCCCTCTGACAATTGTCGCCATCTAGTGGATGAAAGGGGTGAGTTTTCGAATATCCCAATGGCACCAATTCTTAGAGACAAACATATATCAGCAATTTCATAAAATAATATTGTTAAAATGTTTATAAAAAAAAGGCTTTTTACAAGTTAAAATCGTAATTATTAGGCTTCAACCCTGTATTTCTTTTATTTATGCTTTTTATTGTTGAATTAAGATATGAAAACACAATTCATATCTGGGGGACAATGATGAGTTGAGTTCACAGAAATGAAAATTTGGATTTTTATGAAATCAACACTATATTTAATATTGAAAAATACGTTTTATTTTTGCAAAATATGTAAATCAAATTGTATTCTAAACAAATATTGCAAAAAATATCTGTCTTATTTATTATTTTTACTTTCTCATTCCTGGTATTGAAAAATATTGTTTTCACGAAAATTTTCGATTTCAAGATTTTGATGCCAGTTATGCTTTAGGAAATTCTGAACATGTTTTGACCACTTTTGGAGTGATGTCCGTCTCTCGGTGGTCGATTCCTTGTGCACAGGACAGCTGTCACACATATTAAAAGATTTTCCCGAAACTTCATATTATGCTTTGTTAACGAGAAATCTAGAACTACATAAAAAAATTTAATTTGAGCAAAAACTTCGAAATTTATTCGAAATTTGATATTTTCTTAGCATGGGTACATAGGACAAAATTTGACATAATCATGCATACAAGGGGTTATTTATGGCTCAATGTTCACGAAATTTAATATTTTCAATCATTGTATTGAAATATAGACGAGAGACAATTTTTGTGTTTATGACGTTATTATACTCTCCCTAGGGGCACATCACCCCTACTCCCGGATTGCATTAATAAACTTGATGTCAATCGTAAGATTTTGTCAACCCCTTATAATAAAAGGTAACGTGCAATATTTGTGATTATTTGGAACAACGATACAGATTTTTAAAAACACTTCTTGTAAAATTAGCAAAGAAAAAAAAATTACAAGTTACTTAAAAATATATTTTGGTATTAGAAATTCGAGTTGAGGCACGCTTAATTTATATTTTATTACACGCAAGTTAACTTATTTTGACACTGTTCAATTTACACATTGCGTCTAAACAAGAACGTCATAACTGTTTAATTCTTGAACAATGAACTTTTTGTTATTTCTCTTTTTAATGCCTTGTTCAATTAATAACCGGAGGTCTTTTTCTATTTCTGCTTTTCTCACTAACACCTGATTTCTCTGTACACTACAGGGTGTATATAAACTGTTTTGACAAAATAAGAGTGGGGTGATAGTACCCATCAAGACAAACATCATTTAGTATGGAACCTAGGGTCGCATTCTACTCTGAGTGCCAGAAAAGAGCAACTTCGAAACACGTCAAACAAGCACAAGTCGCCACTTCGGACGACATAGCTGTCGTGCCGGAGAAGTATCACATCTCCAGAACATCACCGTCATTTCTAGTCATCGGACACTTCTTGAATGCCACCTATTCCGGACGATGAATTGGACGTAGTGGACCTGTGGCTTGGCCTCCACGCTCACCTGACCTCAACGCACTGGGTTTCTTCTTCTGGGGGCACATAAAATCATTGGTGTACGAGACGCCTGTGGACTCCGTAGAAAATCTAGAATCGTTGTTGCAGCGGACAGGATAAACACGAC
Organism: Amaurobius ferox; assembly: GCA_951213105.1. NCBI lineage: Eukaryota > Metazoa > Arthropoda > Arachnida > Araneae > Amaurobiidae > Amaurobius > Amaurobius ferox. The sequence goes on from OX578152.1 coordinate 118,589,334, forward strand.
ACCAGGTGTCTTCGAGAGGGTGCGCCAGTTGTTCATTCGTCGGTGTGAATTGCGCAACGACACCCTTGGCCGTCACTTTGAACATCTATTTTAAGTCTTTCTCTGGTGTAAATAAATGGGATTATGCAACTTATGATTACGTTAATTCTCCTTATTTTCAATATTGAAAGTTCAACTTTAACTTTACGCTTTTCTGACACTTAGAGGGGAATACGACCCTACGTTCCATTGTAAATATTGTTCATCTTGATGGGTACTATCACCCCTCTTATTTTGTCAAAACAGTTTATATACACCCTGTATACGCATCAATATTTCATAGTCAAAATTTTAAACATGCTGTAATTATGATCATTTGGAACAGAGATACATATTTTTAAAAATTTTCTTGCAAAATTTGCAATGAAAAAGAAAATTACAAGCTGCTTAAAAAAGTTTTCTGGTACGAAAAAGTCGAGTTGAGACACACGCCAGTTAATTTTTAAAGCTTATGGGTCACAAAGATTACAATTATCAGATAATCAGTATATATGACTTCTATGCCATTAGTTGAGTAGATAGATCTCAGCATGAGAAATTAAAATTAGATTTAAGAATACTAAAAAAGTCTTAAATTTTGAATCGTTTGTGTGCTAAATATTATGAATAATAAGTATTTGCATAAATTTCTGATACTAAATAGCTGTAAATATTGGAATTTATTTGAAATAATGCCATTTTACAATTTTTTACAAAATATTCTAAGCATTTTCAGAGGTTTGTAACACAGTGGGAAAAGGTTTAAAAAGAGCCACAAATAGAACATTCTTTGTTTTCTCAGCTTGCTTAATGAAATTTGGAAATTATTGTGTTCATATAAAGAACAATGTTAATAAGTTTACATGGAAACAAATAATATTCTTACTTTTGGAATCTATAATACTACATCAAAATACGAGAATCTTCTTTTGCAATTTTCAATTTGAAATTTACAATTAAAATAATTTCCTGTGCAATATAGAACACTTACCTTATTTGTTTAAGCTCTGCATTCAAATTTGGAAAATATTGAATGCATATAGCGAACACGTTTTAAAATCTTTATTCTAAATCAACATACAAAACACTTTTCACTTTTCACTTGTTAAATTCACAATTAAACATAAGTTTCTATGCAAAAAGCTACTGCAGACGATATTTATTTGATTTAAACTAAGCTATTTTATCCGATAGTTTTTCTCGTCTGCTTTTAAATTAAAATCTGATATTTTTCATTTTACACGAATAAACATTATGTTTGAAATACTTTAGAGTTATAATCTTGGAGTTGGAGATAAAACTCCCATGGATTAACAGCTTGAAAATTCCATAATATTTTAAGAATAAATCTAGGTGTTCCCAATTCCATAGGTGTAAAGTCCCATCTATTTTTATCTGACACAACAGGAAGGCATTGAGTTAAGTATGTATACTTTTGCTTATTTTAAAATAAAATTTCTGTAATTATGAGTAGAAGTAATGTACAGTTTTTTCTAGTTGTAGAATAGGGTGCAGAATATATGCAGAAAAACATAAATTAAATGGTAACATAAATTTGATTACGTAGGAATATTTATTGAATTCCAATTTTTTTTTGCACTGATAATTTTTTTTCTACAAAATTAACAATATTATTTAATTTAATTTAATTCAATCTTTTTGCCGTTTTCACAGCATGAAGTTTTAACCCCTTCCCTCTACATCCATGGTTATAGTGATGGGGATAAATTTCTGAAAATTCAATTCCAGAAATCAGTACCAAGAGAGAAATGGTGAAATGCTAAATATGTCTTTGTTCCTGCAAAATTTTATTTTTCAGGAAGATAAATTTTGTTTTCCTAATTATACGTGAGCTGAAGTAGCGTAAACTAGACAATGCCCAATAATTACTTCTTTTACGATTTCTGCAGAAAATTTTGTTTAGATGCAAACACATCTTTGAATATCAGTGATGATTCGCTTTAAATATTTCCTAGCAGAATGAATTATTTATTTACATATTACAAAGTACATCATGAGAGTTAAACATGTTCTATCATTCCAGAGTCAGCACATAATATTTTTGTAGTCAAAATTCCCATTCAGTAGGGAAAATGCCTTCTTTTTAGGGAATTTACTGGATCTGATAGTTATTCTTCTGACAACTGGCGCTCAGTAGAGCATGGGATATGAGCACAATCACTGAAACCTTGTAACGGCGGCAGAATGAGCACGCAGATACATTTTATTAAAAACAACAAGTTTATTCTTAAAACTGTTGAAAATCATAAAATAAACATCAATTAACGTAATTTACAAATAATAAATCAGAATGTACATGGTCCAAACTTTCTAGCGTTGGTTGCAACCACACACGCCACGTTCCAACTCGTGCTTCGTATCTTTAGAACCTGGTTGCCAGCTCCACCTGTCGTTCGCAATATGTGCGACTGCTATTTAAATTTAGACTCTTCTTTAAAGCGGAAGACATTGCTTTAAAAATAAGAAGTCGAGAATAGAAATTTTTAATCCTTGCAATTTCAACTAAGAAAATTCATTACAATCAAGTAAAATCACTTAAGCTCAACTGAGAAAAATCACTTCAGCTCAGTTCAACAAAATTACTGACACTCAGTTGCGAAAAATCGCAGAGTATCATTTGAATTCAATAAGGTTTTCAAATTCTTTAAGTATAGCAAGGAAGATAAACAAAATTAATTAAACTCAGCTGAGAAAATTTACAGAAGCTCAATTGAGCAGAATCATTGAATTTTGTATTATTATTATTCAATACGAATTTCAAATTCTTTCAGTATAGCAAGGAAGATGAACAAAATCAATTAAGTTCGGCTGAGAAAACTTACTGAAGTTCAGTTGAGCAAAACAAGGCCTAATTATATTCATTTAAGCCTTGGGCAATATCAATAAAGCTCAGGTGAGCAAAATCGCATTGAATTTTTGTACCAATCACAATTCAATACAGATCTCAAATTATTTTAAACGATGCATAACAAAATTATAATTTTCATTATTTCACTCACCAGTAATTTGATAAATTTTCTCTCCTTGTGAATTCTTTAATGTAAAGTCTTAACAGTTTTAAATATTGATTGGGTCAAAAATTTTAATTATTTACTCACTGTTTTACCCTGTTATACAGCGTAGAAATACATTATGGATTTATTATACAGCGTAGAAATATTATTATGCACTACAGTTTTCTTTATACGGCCTATCTGAATATCTCCAACCTGTGCAAATGTATTATTGCGATCAATGCCAGGCAGAATATTTACTTTTTACATAACTTGTCAGATAAATCTCCATAAACGTCAAAGTAGGAAGACGCCTGCTTCGTGACGATTATTCCCTGATATAAAAACGTTTCTATATCTACGAACAAATATATCATTTACGATTTGAATATTATATATTGTACTTACATAAATTTTGTTTCATCAGGGTACAAAAAATATATAGAAAGGACCAGATATTTATGTTTTTTTAAAGAAGCTTAGAAGTTAGAAAAGCGGTGATTGAATATTTAAAATTTCTCCATCTATCCATCGCAAAGATCTGTCTATCGAGGATTTGTCTGTGAAAGAACCATCTATTTATTGAAAGATATATCTGCTAACGAACCATCTATTTATTGAAAAATCGATTTGTTTGAGAACCATTTTATATATATTAAAAGATCTATTATGTCGGAGAATGATCTATCTATTGAAAGACCTTTCTGTCGAAGAACCATCTATCTATTGAAAGATCTATTTGTCGAAGAACCGTGTTATATATATTAAAAGATCTGTCATGGTGGAGAATGATCTATCTGTGAAACCAGAATACAGGTAGACCGGTTTATACAATTATTTATGATATCTAACAGGCCAGACAAAGATTAAATTTTGGTACTAATGGAACATGACATGTACTGTAAAGGTATGGAATGGAGTTGTTAGTGAACAGTCAATAAAGTCAGTTTTTCTATTTAAACGATGAATCATCTGTTTTGTGTTGAAGACCCAGACCGTCCGACTCGTCCGAGGACATGACGATAGATCCGGTTGGACCGTTTGGATGGCCGGATGGCATCTGTTTTGTGTGTAACCTTTTTTGTATTTATTCAAAAACCTGATAGTTTCAATAAGTTTTAATGCTTAATGAAGTTTTGGAGAAGGGAAATTGAAGTTTTGGTCCCTCCTATCAGTCACACCGAACCTCTGCAGCAAGTTCTTCAATTCTTCTGCTGATATGAGAAAGAGAGCGGCTCCCTGCCTCCTTCGCGTATTTGTAGTAAATAGGATTTTCCCTGTCACTCATGTGGACACTTATATCGTCTAGTGGTCTGTGTTTCCCTAAATGGGATATGTACATAAAGAGGAATCCTATGACAAATACCGATATTCATTTTCCTCTTAATAGAAATTGACAACTATTGCTATATAGAACTGTCACGGTAGGATGATCAAGCAGTCGATTATTCTCAACTCCTTTTTGCAAGTAAAAGATTAAGTCGCCAAGCTATGGGAACACTTGCACGAGTCGGCGAGTCTCGGAAGTGTAGTAAGTACCGGAAGGGGGTGTCAGTCTTTAATCCCAAATTTGACCTCTTGTCATTGGAGCGCGGAGTCATGTCATAGGAACTAAGTTTTAGTATAGGCGAGTTCGGATGATTTTGGAAGTAATTAGGTTAAGAAATAAGATAGGTTTTCGAAGTACAACGATATATATTTTCCCGGATAGAATCTTACCTGTGAAGCGCCCTGAATTTTCAGGGGCCCTGGTAGCCCGTGATTTTAGTCATTACGACATAGAGAATCATGCGAGATGGTCGCCTTCGACTAGGGCTTACGCTCTGCATTTTATAGATGTGTTCTTAATAGAAAGCATGAACAACGAGAAACTCAAGGATTTTCAAGATTTGCTTTTTGCAATTACGACGTGCTATTTACATGCTTAATACGCAGCACTCATCGTATTCAATCGTGCTTATTTCATTTTATAGACTTTTTAAAACTATCCTGAGCAACTGTTTAAATAGACTTTGTGAGACCAGAAATAGATCTCACACCAGGTATTGTGAGACAGCTTTATGCCAGTAATTTATTGTGTCTGAAACGTCAGACAATACCCTTAGTCTCAATGACGCCAGTGTTTACGACACGCTGACCCAAAGGTCAACCAAAATCATAAATTTAAGGCCGTCGAGACAGAGGGGTCAAACGAATCTAAGAATAAGGTGAAGCAACGACATTGGGTAAAAGGCTGATCAATTTAGAATATGCTTGTAGCGTCAGCCTGAAGGTGGGGTCAATAGGAGCAAACGAGGAGTTGTTGTTGTTGAGGTCCAGACCGTCCGATCTACCAGAAAGATGTAAGGTAACTGTTTGGAAGGCCGGGAAGTGCCACCCAATTTAGACCGGAACCCAGTGGGGGAGGCATTCACAGGAACTGTACCCCCCTTCCCCTACCACCAACCTCTCGGAAGGACTTACGGACCCACATGTTTAACGTGATCGCATTCCGCATGAACACGGTGGCAATTGTGGTAGCGTGAAAATCCAGCGCGCAAACCACCGGGCTATCGCGCCCGAAATGTGCCAACAGCACGCGGTGTTCCCAGGTGGTCACCCACCCAAGTACTAACCGCGGCCGATGCTGCTTGACTTCGGTGATCTAACGAGAACCGGTGTTTTCAGCCCTGTTGGGCCGTTGGCTAGCAAAAGAGGAGTGTCAGTCCTGAGGCAAAAGAGACACAACCTAAGATAGAACGAAAAAAGATAAGGAGAACATTTGGTGAAATACAGACTTACACATAGATATACAGAACGACTATGTATGTGGAGAGAACAGACTAAGAGAATGACATAAGTACGAGTGCTCGAGTCAGCAGTACAATATGATCGGCGAATTACGTACTGGTGATCAAGCCAAGACAGCATTGAAGGTTCCTCAATTCCTCAAACATATTATAGGTCGTAAATACATTTTAGGCATTTTAACAAATGGTCTCACATTGTCTCTCTCCGGCGCGAACAGGAGGAATAATTGTTGTAATTAAGTAATTAAGTGTTTTATGTTTTTAATAAATGATTTTCTGTTAAAGTTAAAATGGTGCAATCAATTTAGTATTATATTAATTAATATTCTTTTACAGAACTCGCGCGAAAGATAAATAATTGGAGGGTTATCAGCTGAAAACAACGCAATGTATAAATTTAATGAGTTCCACTATGTACGATTTTACGGCCATGTTAAGATATGTTGTTGAAAATATATTAATATAAAATGCTAACTTTAAATTACAAATATATTAGGCGCACCACAAACTTTTTAAAACTATCCTGAGCAACTATTTAATAAGCCACCCAGGCGGTGAAGTGGATAGCGTCTTCGGCTGCTGTCTGGTGGGCTCGGGTTCGAATCCCGAGTAAGGTATGGATGTTTATTGAGGCAAGTCCGCCTTCTGGGTCCTCGTCTAAATGTGAAGCTGCACCCCCCTCCGACCTTCGTCAGTGATGCTTGTTTGTAATAAACGTTGTTCTCTTGTCTTGTGTGTCTTTCTTCGTTCTTTCCTGCGTCACTGGTCTTGTATCGGCTGTACCGAAACAGGAGGTCATTATAAACAACAACAACTATTTAATAATGGTAACGATGTAATGAGGAATCCAGAGATCTTCAATATTGGCTTTTATGCAAGTAATTTCGACGTGCGATGTAAGTGCTAAATGTGCAGCACTCATTTTATGCAATCGTGCTTGCTTCATTTCATCGACCCTTTAAAATTGTCCTGAGCAACTACGTTCGGAGAATTGTCTAAATATGGAGACAATTAAAACGCCAGTTAACAATTAGTCTCTTCGACAATGAAAGATGGCGGTACAAAGTGTATTGTGTGTGAATGACTTATGGATTATGCTGATAATCAACAATTGAGAACTTTGAAATTACATGGAGATCTGCTGAACTCTTGTAAATTTTCCAAATGGAATTGCTAGTTAAGATGATGAACGGGACATTTAATCGATGATGACCTACTAAACCAGTGGTATCATAACCCCTTTTATTTATCCCTACGACTGTTGATTATAGAATGAAATTTGAATTAAAGTGTATAATATTTGATAATGATAATAATATGAGATAATGAATTGTATATGTATTTAGTATCTATTACGTAAGTGAATGAATCGATTTAATTGAGGATATAGTAATATGAAATTGTGATAATATGATTCATGAATATTTGAAGCAATAATGAGTGTATTAATAAAGTAGAATCTCTAGAGAATTAAATTAATGAGTATGTAAGGTAATCATAATTAAATTCAATACTATAAAATAATAATCCAGAAATGATAATAATAATGCATTTTTGTTAAATAATACAATGCATGCCTAATCAATGAATCTTATTATCTATCTATATATACTAATTGCCAAGTGTCCGTCTGTCCGTCTGTCACGCTTCGTTTAGGCACCTCCCGAATAGATAGAGACTTGCAATTTGGTACACGGCTCGGTCGTTCGATAAAACCCCCTGGAAAAATCGAATTTTTCGAAAACGTTCTCTAGAGGGGGTGCTCCACACCAAAACGTTCGAAAAGTGAAATGATAGGAAAGCATACTTTGCGATAAGATAGAGACTTCAAATTTGGTGAATGGGTAAATCTTTCGAAAGGAAGAAAGTGTGCAATTTCAGATTTTCAATATTTTCTACTTAAGGGGGTGCCGCACACCAAAATATTCGATTTACCGAACAAATGAAAAATAGCTCCTTTAAAATTTGATAGAGGCTTAAAATTTGGTATATGGGCTAATCATTTCACGAAAATACCCAAGATGAATATAGTTTTTCAAAAATGTTCGTTTAAGGGGGTGCTCCAGAGTAAAACGTTCGAAAAGTGAATTGATAAAAACCATGCTTCGGAATGAGATAGAGATATCAAATTTGGTATAAGGGTAGATAGTTTGGAAGTAAGAAAGTTTATAATTTCAGTTTACCAATATGTTCTACTTTAGGGGGTGCCGCTCACCAAAATGTTCGATTTTCGGAATAAGGGAGAAACGTCCCTTTTAAAACGTGATAGAGGCTTGATATTTGGTATATAGGCGAACCATGTGATAGACATCACAAAAGGAATAGAGTTTTTAAAAATGTATATTTAAGGGGGTTGGTACTCCACACAAAAGCATTCGAAAGGTGCAATGCTAGAAAAGCATGCTTCACGATGAGATAGAGACTTCAAATTTGGTGTACGGGTAAAAAGTTGGAAAGGAAGAAAAATGTGCAATTTCAGTTTTCCAACATTTGCTATTGTAGAGGGTGCCTCTCACTAAAATGTTCGATTTGCCGAATAAATGAAACACACCTCCTTTACAATGTAATAGAGACTTGAAATTTAGTATATGGGCTAACCATTTGATAAACAAACTAAATATGAATACGGTTTGACAAAAATGTTCATTAAGGGGGTACGACAAAGAAAAAACGTACGAAGTACGAAAAGTGAAGTGATAGAAAAAACATGCTTCTCGGTAGGATAGAGACTTCAAATTTGGTGTACAGGTAGATAGTTTGAAAGGAAGAAAGTGTGAAATTTCCAATATTTGCTATTTTAAGTTGTATTAGTGTGCCCCGCACACTAATATGTTCGATTTTCCGAATAAATGAGGCACGCTTCCTTTTAAATGTGATAGAGGCTTGATATTTGGTATATGGGTCAATCATCGGATAAAAAACTCAAGACAGAGTTTTTCAAAAATGTTCATTTATGGGTGTGCTTCATAGAAAAATGTTCGAAAAAAGAAATAATAAAATAGGGGTGCCTCGGGATGAGAGTGTCTTTAATGTGGTGTATACGGGTAGATAATTCGAAAGGAAGAAATGAGCAATTTAAATTTCCCAATATTTTCTTCTTTAGGGGGTTCTGGACACCAAAATATTCGATTTGTCGAATAAATGTGAAACTCGGATGATTAAAACATTTACATTATTCAGGGGTTGCTTATTGCGAGACCTTTGATTTTCAACGGGTATTCGGTTAGTAATAACGAATTGTTTAATTGTGATAACAAGTTTTCACTACACGATGAGCAGTTCAATATGCTAACTAACAATAGGTATTGAAATTAATTCGAAGATAGTCTAACCTGAAGTTTAATTAAAGTTTAATTAAAAGGCAAGCCCTCTGCACTTCTTATGCAGGTATTTATTTTAAAATTTTGTACCTTTTATGCGAATATTCAATGTGAGCTAGTACTTTCTAATCTATTATGCAAGGTATCATCCACTTTGTTTCTCCATACATATTTTTCTGAAATTTTTTATATATTTTATGAGATAATTTGAATAGTTCCTGAAATTTCTGAGGCAATTTAGGAATTTTAACTTCGCTTAAAAAATGTTTGAAAAATTAGGTCCCATAGGGTTCAATCTATTTCATTTTTTCAACCCGGGTTCAATCCAAAACTAATTGGGTGATATAATTCATTTACATTCCCATACGCCCCACAGACCGTCTCAACAACATACTAAAATTTGATTTTGATAAATTCATTTTTACTGCTGTTATCGTGCGAACGGACAGACAGACAGACAGAATGAATAAAGTCATAAACACTTTTCAACTATGTTGTAAGGTGTTAAAAAGACCCATTGTCATCTCCTGCTGGTGTTATATTAACATCCCAATAACGGGAATTCACTGTAACAAAGTAATTCCGGATCAATAAACTTCATGTAGATGAACATTTACATTATGAGTCCTCATTACTAATGCCGGATTTGACATTTAATAGAAACCCCTCGACAATGAATGTCATTTCGAGACAGCATTGTAATTATGCAGGTTCAAAGGTAGTACCGTATATTGTACGCAAAGCTCAAACTGATGGTAATGTAATAAAAGTATAGAAACGTGTTTAAAGGCAGCGTGCAATACAAAATAATTGTGCCGACGGGTTTGAATAGCAAGAAACAGCCATTTTCGTCGGCATTTCTATAATTAAAATGATTGATAAAATCATTTTTACGGCAGCGAATGTAATGTACGTAAGAATAACTTTATGAAATGACATTTTAATATGTTTTTCAGACGATCTGTGGGACATATTGGGAATATAAATGACTAGTATCACCCAATTAGTTTCGGATTGAACCCGGGTTTAAAAAATAAATGCATTAAACCTGCGGCAGCAAAGACATCTGATCAAAGATGCTTGGAACCTGTACCCGAATTATAAGAACAGAGCCGAAGCTAGCTTTTGCTCTATGATTATAATGTCGGTCTTGTAAGCCCGAGGTCCCGAGTTCGGTCCTGGCAACACCCTTTCCGCTGTGGCGGTTAACTATCGTCATTTATGCCACCTGCACCAAAACGAACTAGAAGCGGCTTTTCTCTATGGATCTGATAACTGAAGAAACTGCATACCGTTTCCTGGTTTGGGACTTCAAAGACTCTCGATGGGGATTTACACATAATTTTAACGCCGGTGACAGTATGTTGGCATGTGAAAGCCATAATTTTCGTCATCGGCATGTGTGAAAAACAATACGATGGTGCACACAGAAAACACGTGGCGTGCATGGGGGACACCCCCCATTAATGAGCCCCAGACCAATAAGATGATCGGTCACTACTTCTGGGGCGTATACAAAATTCCGTTTAGAAAACTTTTCGGACAGACTCTCGCTCCTGAAATCTCAACTTGAACGGTCGAACCTCCGTTCGACTGCCTCGAACTTAACGTTCCACATATATCAGGACTTAGCCGCCTGCCGCAGAATCTCTCTGCAAAGTATTACAATGATGACTGGACGTTTGAAACACGCAACCCTTCTCTCGCAACGATTTCACCTCTCAACACGAGATGGCAGCACCACACGGAGTCAGAGGCCTTGCCACTCCTTTCCTAGTTGACAACGACTGACGTCACGCCCGAGGCAACACGCCTCCCGGCCTTCAGCTCCTCAACTGCATTTCGGGGGGACATGCAGGGTTTTCTCAGCGGCCCCCCTCCTCGCCGAAATTAGACCGGGGCCTTCTCACCAGGTGAGGGAGTGTGTGGCAGCAAATACATCTGATCAAAGATTCTTGGAACCTGTTACCGATTATAAGAACGGAGCCGAAGCTAGCTTTTGCTCTATGATTATAATGTCGGTCTTGTAAGCAATGGATCCCTGGTTCGGGGCCCGGCGACTCCCAACCGCCACAAACCTAATGAAATGCATTGGGACCTAATTTTTCAAACATTCTTTAAGCGAATTTAAAATTCACGAATTGCTCCGAAAATTTTAGAAAATATTCAAATTATTCCACAAAAATAATAATAAAAAAATTTAGTAAATTATATTCGGTAGTTTTTTTTTAAATTAAAATTAAAATAATAATTACACCTATATCATATTGCATGCATATATGTGACTTGTTTCTGGGACCCCTGGTTCGTTCTTTTTTAATTTTCCAAACTTTTAAATATCTAACTTTTATTTGCCGAATTGGAATTTATTGGAATATGTACGCTGCTGGTGTCTGAGACTTCATACAAAGCCACTGTTTTTGGAATTTCACTAAATATACCCTGTGCTTTTACAAGTTATTTCCATATTTCTAGAATTTATTCATTTCTGAATAATTTAAATTTATTACAATATTGTTCTCGCGCATGTCCTGCATATTTGAATTTATTATATTTTACTATGTATATATATGTTACTATCGAAACTAAATATAATCTGTTTAATCTCCTTAACAAAAGTTCTGATGGCATGTCTTTTCTGTCACGGTGGTAGAGCGGACCCTGTGCTGCATTTCGAAATTATTTCTGTTCGGCCGTTTCGTGTGATTGATTCAAGCAGTGCGTTAGTTTTGAAAATCTTTTACACGTACCGTCAACCGTTCTGTTTTCGACATTAACTCGTTCTCTTTCTTTAGAGTTGTAATTTTGTAAATTTATTTTGTGGTAATTTCTTTGTTTTTCACAGGGTCTGTTCCGCCATGGCAGAAACTCTTAGTGCTTTTTCTGCAGTTTTAAAATCTTGTCATCTTTTAACTGTACGGTGCCCATTCTTTGGAATTGTTATTATTATTATTTTTTTTAATGTTTACATTTTGAAAAATTATCTTTTTTTGCTTTTTCGGGTCCCTTTTAGGTTATGTGTTATAAATTTCTGTGTACTTTTCTGTTTCCTTTAAAATTTTTGTTAACCTTAGCGTTGTTTTGGGCACGTTATTTTTTTAATTGTTTTTATTTATAGATGTTTGTGTATAACTTTAAGTGTGTATCCTGTTGCACTCAAAGGTTTCTCTGGGAAACCTTTGTAACTCTGTTATCTTATCCCTTTTGTACTTTTTCCTTGCTTTTTAGCATTTTAACTAAGTTTATTGTATCTTTGTTGGCGTGAGTGGTTTTTTTTTTTTTAAACCTTGGCTTCTTTGCTCCTGGACTCGCGGGCTGAACTGTTGTTTCGTATTTCTTCTTTTCCTGGTGGTCCTTTGAGGGGGGACCTCAGGGTTGAACTCTTTTTTGGGAAGTCTTTGGGGAGAGACTTTCCTCTAGTATTATTTATCTTGAAACCTGTCTGCCCTTTCGGGACTTTATATTTATTCTTATATTCCTTGTATTCCTGTTTAGCTTTGCTGTTCCTGGATTTTTTTCCCCTGGTCTTGCTGGCTGGTCTCTCTGTGCTCTTTCCTGGAGATCTTTTGGGAGGGGGATCTCTGGGTTATCCTTTTCTTGGGAGGTCCTTTGAGGGGGGGGGGGGATCTCCCTTGATTGCTTTTTCACATTTCAACCTTGTCGGCCCTTTCAGGACTTTATAATTGCTTTTGTTCTCTTTGTTACTCCTGTCCAGCTTTGCGGCTTCTGGGTTTTTTTTTTTTTTTTTTGCGTGGGTGTGTTTGTTCTTTGTTCGTTTTGTGGTTTTCCTCTTCTCGGATTCCTGCTCTGCAGCCGTCCGCTTTTCGACTTTAAATTTCTACTCTGGATTCCTGGTTATCAGCCGTCCTCTTTTGGTTCTTAAATTCTTTGTTTTTTATCTTTTTCCTTTTTTGTACCTTTTTTGTGTTTCCTCTTCGGATTCCTGTTCTGCAGCCGTCCGCCTTTTGGCTTTCAAATTTTCTGGAATTCCTGTTTTTCAGCCGTCCGCTTTTGGTTTCAAAAACTGCTTTTTTTTGTCTTATACTTCTCTGTTTTTCTTTTGTTACTTTTTTCCTTTTTTTCTCGGATTCCTGTCCTGCAGCCGTCCTTTTTTTTTTTTTTTTGCTTGGATCCCTGGTGTACAGCTGTCCATTTTTGGCCTCATTTTTTTTTTTTTAAATTTTGCGTGGGTGTGTTTGTTCTTTGTTCGTTTTGTGGTTGTCCTCTTCTCGGATTCCTGCTCTGCAGCCGTCCGTTTTTCGGCTTGAAATTTTTACTCTGGATTCCTGGTTATCAGCCGTCCTCTTTTGGTTCTTAAATTCTTTGTTTTTTTTTATCTTTTTCCTTTTTGTGTCTCTCTTGTATTGCATTGTATTGTACTGTACTATATTGTATTGTTTTTATGTTTTGTTCTGTCGTTGCCATTCTTTTGCTTGTTCTGTGTATTTTATGTATTTCATGTTCTTCTTTTCGTTTTGTTTTAGTTGGTTTTACTACCTTTGTGCTTGGGTTTTTTCCCTTCGGGGTTTTCCCCTCTTTTCTTTTTTTCCTTCTTATGTCTCTCTTGTATTGTATTGTATTGTATTGTTTTTATGTTTTGTTTTGTCGTTGCCATTCTTTTATTTGTCTTGTTGTAACTGTGTTGTGATTCAATTTTAACCTGTTTTGTAATGTTTTGGATCTAAAATAAAGTTCCCGGCCACACACTTAGCTACAGTAAACCTTCGGGTCTGTCGTGTGGTCTGGGTTTTCAACACTTCAACCTATATCATATTAAGAAATCACATTACTTACTTCAAATTAAATATGGCGTCCAACTTGTGTCAAAATCGTGATTTTTAAAGTTCTTTTAAATTTATATTTATTGCTGTATCCGTCATAAAACCGCTTTATTTTTGCTTAATTTTTGTGCATCTATAATCTGAAACAACGCAATTGCAATATATTTGATTTTAAATGATCATCAAACTTTGATTATTTCTACAACGGAGCCGAATTTTCACATTATGGAGAATGTAAACACCTCAAGCTGTAAGATAAGTTGTATAAGAATTGCTGAATTTATTTAACGCAAAATTATTTAGCTCTGGGGTCTGAAATATAGTTGATATGAATGAAACATTCATTGATTTCACATAGAGAAGCAGATGATTTTTTAGCAGATGTTTTCTATGAAGTTTTAAGCATAGAGTTAAATTATTTTTACCTTCATGGTTTTAAGTTTTTAAATAAAATAAATTATTGTAATATTGTGATGAATGAAAGGAATAAAATAAAAGTATATAAATAAAATATTTACTACTTTTTCATAGAGAGCATGCAATTTATATTTCAATGACGTCATTTGAATAAAGTTGGAAATAGATTACTTGCTGAAATAGAAAAATTACATTTAAGGATAGATAATCTTCCTCGTGGCAGAAGCCCCAGTCTCAACCGAAACAGGGCTTCACGACAAAGAAGCACATCTGAAACTAAAAATGACGAAAATTGTTATTATCATAAAAAATTTGGCAAAAAGGCTTTAAGATGTATTTCTCTCTGTAAATACCAAAAAAACGAGAAGAGGCCGGTGTAAAGACGACTAGCGCCTTGCCTAAGAATTCTCGTCGTCTTTTTGTATGTGACAAACGCACTAACGTAAAATTTTTGATCGATACGGGATCAGACGTATCTATCATTCCAGCTTCAAAATTACAAAGAATAAACACTTCCCAAATGACTCTTTCGGCAGCTAACACTTCACCTATTCATGTGTATACCTTAGATTTCCTTACAAATACAATGTATTTCCTTAGATTTTGGCCTGAGACGTATTTTTAAATGGTCATTTTTAGTTGGAAATGTTTCTACTCCCATTATAGGTTCAGATTTTTTATACAATTTTAATTTGATACCAGATCTGTCTAAACAAAAATTGATTGATTCAGAAACTAAAATAAGTTCTCATTGTACATTGAGTGTAAGTGACATCCATTCAATTAAAACAGTATCAGGTGACAGTATTTACCATAACCTATTAAAAGAATTTCCGGAGATAACCAGACCGCCTCGTCCGGATCAAGCAGTAAAACACTCAGTAGTTCATTACATTGAAACTATTGGACCTTCCGTAACTTCTAAAGCACGGCGTCTTGCACCTGATCGTTTGTGCATTGCAAAGGAGGAATTTCAAAGTATGATTGAACTTGGTCACATGCGTCCTTCCAAAAGCAATTATTCATCCCCATTACATATGGTACCTAAAAAGAACAGTACTGAATGGAGACCTGTAAGTGACTATCGAGCACTGAATGCTCAAACAGTAAAAGATAATTATGGAGTACCCAACATTCTAGATTTCACTTCGAACCTCCATAGAAGTAAAATTTATTCACACATAGATCTTATCAAAGCCTATCATCAAATACCTATTAATCCAGAAGATTTGCATAAAATTGCAATACTGCAATCACAACGCCCTTCGGATTATTTGAAAGCACTCGTATGCAGTTTGGACTCTGTAATGCAGCTGCTACTTTTCAACGATTTATTGATGAAGTAACACGTAATCTTTCGTTTGTATACGCTTTTGTTGATGACATTTTAATAGCTTCGAAATCGCCAGAAGAACATATTACCAACCTGAAAACTAAACGGTTAAAACAATACGGTATGAGTGTAAAACCATCAAAATGTAAGTTTGGACTTTCATCAATTGAATTCTTGGGATTCAGAGTTTCAGCATCTGGTATTGTGCCACTCACAGAACGTGTAGATTGCATATAAAAAATTCCGAAACCAACAACTATCACACAACTAAGACGATTCCTTGGATTATTTAATTTCTATCGACGTTGTGTGCCAAAAGCTGCTCACATACTAGGTCCATTAAACAAATTTTTAGAAGGTATCAAAAATAAAAAAAAGTCTAAAAATATTACACAAATCAAAGCTCAAGATTTGCTTCAATGGACTAATTCTACTGAAAAATCATTTTTAAACGCCAAGAATGCTTTAGCTACCGCAACTCTTCTGCATCATCCTATTCCTAGCGCAAAATTAAGTGTGTGACGCTAGTGATAAGTGTTGACGCTAGTGATATAGCTGTTGGAGGATCTCTCATGCAACTCAACGGGAACAAATGGGAACCTATTTCATTTCTATCAGTCAAACTTTCAAAAAGTCAAAAAAATTGGTCCACATATGATCGTGAACTATTGGCAATATACACATCAGTCAAACGATTTAGACACATGCTAGAAGGTCGGGATTTTGCTATTTACACTGACCAAAAACCCTTAATTTATGCCTTCAAACAGAAACCAGATAAATGCTCGCCTCGACAACTGCGTCATCTAGACTATATTTCTCAATTCTCGACAAACATTTGTCACATAAAAGGTACTGAAAACATAGTAGTAGATGCACTTTCGTGTATTGAAATTGACAACATTTCATCTTCGATTTTAAATTTCGAAGATTTTGCCTCAGCTCAAGCAACTGTTCCTGAGTTAAAAATTCTACTCAACAACAATTCTTCACTCCGAATAGAAAAAAGGTTTTTTCCAATTGCAAATTCTGAGTTGTTCTGTGATATGTCAACGGGACAACCTCGACCTTTCGTTCCCTAGTCATATCGAAAAATCATTTTTAATCAACTTCACGGACTTTTTCATCCCGGAATTTCTGCGACTACTAAGTTGATTACTGCCAGATATGCTTGGCCTGATATGAACAGATATATTAATAATCAAGTTAAATGTTGCATTCCTTGCCAACGATCAAAGGTGCATAAACACACCAAAACTCCGATTGGCGCATTTGCCTTACCAGACGCACGTTTCGCACACATACATCTCGACATAATTGGCCCACTTCCACCATCTAATGGTAACAATTATTGTTTAACAATAATCGACCGCTTCACGAGATGGCCTGAAGTTGTACCGATTTCAGACATAAAAGCTGAAACTATGTGTAAAGCCTTATTTTCTGCCTGGGTTTCGCGTTTCGTAGTACCAGCAACCCTGACAACAGATCAAGGAAGACAAATGGAATCCTCTCTTTTCCAACAACTTAATACAATGATGGGCACAAATCGCATTCGTTCTACAGCATACCACCCTATTTCAAATGGAATAATTGAACGTTTCCACAGACATTTAAAATGTGCATTAAAAGCACATGAAAATGCCAAATGGACAGACACACTTCCTATCACACTTTTAGGAATACGTACAGCTCTCAAAAATGACATCCAAGCCTCCTGTGCCGAATTGGTATATGGAAAGACGTTAACTTTACTTTCAGACATGTTTTATGATTCCATACCTAAACAACTGTGCGATTCAACATGGGTGACAAATTTACGAGAAAAAATGAGAACACTCAATCCCGTAGCAACATCAAGACATGGAAAAAATTCTATTTTCGTCCACTCATCTCTGGAAAAATGCACCCGTGTTTTTCTTCGCACAGATTGTACGAAACCACCTTTAAGTCAATCGTACACGGGACCTCATAGAGTAATCGAAAGAAATAAAAAAACTATACAAATTGAACTTAAAGAGAAAAAAAGACTATCTTAAAATATAACTTTTCTGATAATTTCTTCTTGCTTCTAAGTTAAATTAAAAGCAATCTGTCTCTTTAAGTGAACCAAAACCAAACAAAATCCCAATATATAAAAAGTAAATAGGTGATACATTTCAATTTCTGAAAATAATAGTTTTATTTACATACATTTTTATGGTCGTTTTAAATACATAAAACGTAATCAAACAAAATTGCACTGCAGAAAAATAAATTTACTGGTATTCATAATGATAATGCCTACTTATAGACATATTTGTGCCGTTTAAAAAATCTGATGTAGGCAGCACATGATTTTCCCTGCAGACTCATATTCACGTTCTCTTTATTTTTTCAATAATTCATTTCATTGAGTTTAATGGCACAAAATAACACCCATAATTACTTAAAATGACATTGAATTTGCACTTTTAATTCAATTTTCGTTCTCATTTGGTAACTGGGCATATTTTCAAAAGTGGTGTAACGAAAATGCGTAAAAACTAAAATGTCTCGAGAACAGCTAGTCCTAGTATAATAGGGTTGGGCTTATTTTTTTATCGTTAAAAATTACGTATAAAACAAGCATTTAATTGATATATTTGGGCATACGTAGTTCTTTATTTTAGATTTTGATGAATTTCCTGCCTATTTCGCAAAAAAAATTAGATTATTTTTTATTGAATCATACTAAAATCTAATCAGCACCAGTGTATCCTACAAGTAAATTATCTACCAAATTTTGTAAAATTTGATCTATTAGTTTTTCAGTCAAAGTGGATAAAGGCAATTTTTGTGTTCCCTTTTGCAAGAAAAGGCAGAATCTTTCATATAACACCGTACCAAATTCTAATTAGCACCAGGGTCACCTACAAGAATTTTCCCTACCAAATTTTGTGAAATTCGGTCCATTAGTTTGTGAGTTAGAATGGATACATACATTACACAGACACACACACCGACAGACAGACACACAGACTTCACGCTAAAAATAGTTTTTTCGTGTTTTAGAGTCCCAAAACGTATAGATGTGCCGAAAACTCGAGTTGTGATTTTTGGTATGATTCCAATACTTTCCCTATACATTACCATGTACTGCAGGGAAAGTAAAAATTATTCATGATTCGAGATCTCAATTATTACGTCACTGAAAGAAATTCAAATAACTCGAATGATCGCGCCATGATTAACAGTAAGATTCTGGAATAAAATGTGAATATACTCCAGGAGAAGAAATTCGAAAGAACCTAGAAGAAAGTCAGTCTCCACCAAATGAAAACATTTTAGACTACTGGAAAAGAATAGTTTGTATCCTCGCTTCAAGAAATTATTTCTGAAGTATTTTACCACGCTGCAGTCAACAGTTTTTTACGAACGACTCTTCATTGCTGGCACTTCGTGTTTTAATTTGTGACAAAAATAGAAGCAAACTAGATCACGAATGTTAAGAAAAAAATCAAGTAAAATAAAATAAGTGCAAATGATAAGAAAAACTGGAGCAAAGTATATAGGCACAAATAAGAAAAATAATGTAGCATACAACTGTTTCGAGGATGCGCTGCAGTACTGTGCGCATCAGTACAAGAGAACCAACAAACCTAAAGGCGGAATGGTTGCGTATGGAGAGACTAATCATGTTTGACACCATTTTGGAGCGCCTAGCACTGAGTGCTGTATCTCCGGTATGTTGATTCTTCAGCTTTTGATCAGATAAGACTTGCCTAGGCAATAGATGATGTGGTAGAGGTGCACATTAGTAATAGATAAGTACTTTGAGAGTCCCCCGAGGAAGAGGTGATACGAAAAAATAATTTCAGAACAATTAAAGGATCAATGCAGATCAGAGCACCCTATGCAAGGAGCATCTGAACTGCATTGAATATCATCGATATGCAATCCATAGGCCCGTTGGCCCTAGGTAGATTTGATTTCAGAAATTTAGTGAAGTTAATAATTTTCTCAATCTGTATGCCGTCAAACAATTGTTTTATTTCTTCAAATAATTTAAAAAAGTCATTTAATTTGAATGACACCCCCTGAGAATAACTGAGGGGGGGGGGTCTGCGATTCTTTCCGCTAGTGGCGGAGGCATAAGTATTTTCAATTCTATTGGAGGTATAAGTTTTAGTAACAGTATTATCCGCTGTGGTTTCTATTTCACCTTGAACACCAGTTGTCGGAATCGGCAACTGGGGGGAGGGGGGTATTTTCTTTTAGTCTCCTTAGTAATTTTATTTTTGTGAGTTCTGCTGACCGGACTAGCCGGGCATTGCCAAAAATTAGCAGGATGATCACCGCGACAATTGCAGCATACCGCGGAAGATTCCCTTGGCAGCTTGCAATCACGCGTGGGATGCATTTTGGCACATTTTAGGCATCTACTAGGAAAGCTGCAACATTCAGAGGAATGTCCGTGTCTCTGACAATTATAGCAAATTTTGGCTGCTAGGGATTTAAAAGGAGAGATTTTAATTCTAAGGTGTAACATCAAATTGATTTCAACAAAATTTTTATCATTCCCATCGTGTGGGAAGAGGACCAGGAAGAGAGGAAGGGGAGATCTCGGGGATCTATTCATTAGCTGCCTGATTCTGATGGCTTGATGCCCCTGAGCAGTGATTTCATCATAAATATTAGCAATTTCAGTATTAGCGGGAAGTCCGCGTATTAAGAATTTTTTAGGTCTTTCGGTCTTCAAGTTAATCGAGCTGAAAGGAACTTTCCTTTCAGTAAGAATATTTTGCAAAAGTCGATAATCATTGATATTGTGGGGTTGAAGTCTAATCATTTCGCGACTCAAAGAGCCGTGAATGGGGGAGTCAAGTTTTAGATTAATTTCTTTGACTAATTCTTGCCAGTCAGAGCAGGCGTTAATGAAAAAAAGTTGGGGTCTCGGAGTTTTCTCCGTATTAGTCTCCATCTCTGCATTAGTGTCCATCTCCTCTTGTTCGAGGGGTTGGAGGGTATTCCGGATGGGGAGGGGGGGTCGAAGTAGCTGCAGTTTGCTTCTTGCAGACTCTTTTTGGGCTCGGGAATTTAAATCCGTCGGCTAACTCAGTAGAATTGCTGGCAAGGCTAATGTCAAAGGACATTTTATCCTGCTTATCGGATTCCGCTCCCAGCGAAGTTTCCTGATTAATATTAAGAAGTTTAAGCAGCGTGGCATCATCAGCCTTAAATTTGGGTATCGAAGGAGGGGAGTTAATATTTTTAGAGATATCATTGCAAAGCGGGCCATTGTTTTCAGCCGTCCAGTCAGACGTAATAGGTACCTCACACTCCGAAGAAGGGGGGGCAGTAATTGATAGCAGAGTAGAGTTTCTGCTTAAGTATATTGAAGGTAGCTACCGTATCTTCCTCATAGATATCATCATATCGAATACGTTGCGGCAGGGGTCCCGATGGGTTGGTTCTCAAAGTACTTAAAAATACGAGTGCACTTACCCTGGAAGAATCTCATCCTGGCTGGGTTCTTAACAAAATGCTCCTTGTCGATGTCGAAATAGTCCACAAGGTAATCTCCAATCATGTTCTGCGGCAAAGGCATGAAATTTCTCGTGCTGTAATCCGAGTTGACTTTCCCAGATCGTAGAAGTTCAATAATTTCAATGCATTTGGCAGGCATCTCCTTCGGAATCACCATGATTTGGTCGATCTCCTCTGACAAATCTGTAGTAGGATTGCATTCCAAGTCGGCTACCACGTGGTAGGCCATGAGAAAAAAGAGGCGTGCTCCAGCACGCGGAGTTCCTAACTAGTGTGTCAATCAAATCAATGTAATAAAGGGTGCGTATGGAAGAAACAGAGGAGGGTTATCTATCAAAGACCTGGATTCAGAGCTCGCCTAAAAGAGCCAATCAGAAAGCAGAATGAAGAACATTTTTGCCAATCCGAAACAAGAAGTAACAAGCAAGATTGGAGTGCGCAAATACGCAAGGGTATCTCGATAAGACGAGTTAAGTCCGAACAAGAATAAATGAGATCCAATAAGACGAAAAATAGGTTAAAACGACACATAAAAGCCCCAAAGGTTAAGAAAAGGAACAAAGAAAGAGGGGAAAATGACTGGGCACTCCGCCAGACCGCGGACAAAACCATGCGTGCCTTGAACCTTGGCAATTCGCTGATCCTGAACGTATTTGAATGCTTGTTTACTTGACTAATGATCTGCAGTAGGTGCGAAACTACTTTAGAGTAACTGAAATTAAAATAACGTACTGTGAAATAATTGAAATTTTAATTTCTAAATCAATGCGG
Source organism: Amaurobius ferox (assembly GCA_951213105.1). NCBI lineage: Eukaryota > Metazoa > Arthropoda > Arachnida > Araneae > Amaurobiidae > Amaurobius > Amaurobius ferox. Next base: position 118,611,285 of record OX578152.1, read on the forward strand.
TTGTATTGCACTTTTTACTTTTGTATTTACTTTATTAATGTACTTACTGATAATTAATAATATTTGATAGATGTAAATATTACTTATTAGCAATATGAAATAATAATTATTCGGGGTATTCAAATATTCGAATACTCGAGATCTTTTTAATATTCGAATTCAAGAAAATTGTTATTCGTTCATCTCTAATAATATACACGTCTTATATATCTCTATACACTTCTAATGTATACACTTCTTATATACACGTCTAATATATACACTTGTACTAATATATACGTCTAACATATACATTTAGTATATATAGACATGTCTAATATATACTAAAAAAGTTTCAGTCACAGGCGTGTTTTTCCCGTTTAACTCTTTTAAGATATGAAGCAGATAGCAGTTTATTCGCTAGAAAAGGTTTTTTACTAAAGAATTTTTGCCATTTATCATTCCCAATGACTTCCTCCAAGTTTTCGTCGATGAAATCGATAATCGCCTTCGTCAATAATATTTCGCCGTGGGTGTGGGCCACGATCGCAGCATCACTGATATTCTCTATCTCCAGGTGACTCAGAAGAAATTTCAAGCATACGCCTCTGAGTTCCAGGAGGCCGTACTTGTCTGCCGCTACGTACATCCTGGTAGCGGTGTCCCCCGAAAGGCCACGAATCTTACCCCTGTATACGTAGTGGAGTACGTGCCCGAGTATGAGCGCATCAATGTCCGGGATGTCCACTTCTCCAATTCGGCTCTCCGAGGTGTCGTGGTGGAACATGGCTGCAAACACCTCCGAGCGAGCAGACAGGACATGGCGGTGAACTGCAAATTGCACATCTCCACATTTTACAACGCAGTCGCTGTCAGTCTTTTTATCGTAGAACTTCCCAAGATCGTCGGACAACGTTCCCAAGAACTCGATTTGACCAAGTGCTAAATGAATAAAAAATAAAATAAAAATCATATCTGATAAGACTATAATGCTATATAATGTTGAACAGTAGTAGAAATAAGTTTCGTTACTGCTTTTTAATGTAAAGTTTTATAGAAAGCCTTCGTTTCCGCTTATTTTTTGACTATTCTTAATCGTTTCTGACTCCGTGGTTTGTACCATTCATTCGCAATTTCCTGCTATTTATTCCCTGCCTCCTTGGTTTTGTATATTTTTATTTCTCCTTATGGTTATGGCACCTTTTCTACTACCATCAACCACGCGTGCTGTTCGAACATGCTTGGATTAAGTGGGACCACGCTCTTGGATGTCCGGAAGAAGGCTGTTTTAACCTTCGAAATATGTTGATATCCTTAATTTTTACTCTATGTTTTTCTATAGAATAGTTTCTCTTAAGAGTAGTTTTGATCGTATTTTGTTGGCTATGTGTTCATTTTGCAATACAGGGTGATTATAATTAAAGTTGCGATTTTAAAACGTTGTAAAGTAAGAACTACTGGTCAGAATGACCTGATATACGTGACCTGAGTATACGTGAAGCAATGGAATTTTGTTTGGCAAAAAAAAAAAAATTACCTCAAAAATGTACCGATAGATGGCAATATATGAATCCAATATGAAATTTGCTTGACGAAGAACGAAAAATTAGCCGCTAGGCAGCGCGCGGAAGCACACCTCTAATCTGGAGGAATGCTAATTAAGACTGAGCATACGCACCGCACATTACAGTTGTGATAAAAACGAGGAGCACATGCAGTTCTCTGGAAATCAAAACTTTTATGCAAGATGGCGCTCCTCCGCACATTGCAACACCAGTGAAGTAGCTGCTGAATATCCATTTCGGAAATGACAGGATTAAATGACAGTCTGGCCGCCACGTTCACCTGACCTTAATCCTTGCGACTTCTGGCTTAGGGCGCACCTCAAAAATGTGGTGTACAGTGGCCGGATTGCGAACTTAGCTGACTGAAAAGCACGCATTACTCACCACATCCACAGCATCACATTTGATACACTCCGATCTGTTCTTTTGCGCTTCCAACTCGTAGCAGAGCACGGTGGATAGCATATTGAACATTTCTTGCGTATATCGTAGGTGTTTGTTTCATGTTTTCGTGATGTTCAATCAATTATTAAATTAAGCGATGTTGATTAAACTGTTTCGTTTTCTTTAGTTGACTATTGGTTTCTTTCGGCTACCAACACCCGGTGTTTGGTAAATACAGCGCCGTCTATCGGTACATTTTCGAAGTATTTTTTCCTTCGCCAAACAAAATTCCATTGCTTCACGTATACGCATGTCAAAATTCAGGTCATTCTGACCAGTGGTTTTTACTTTACAGCCTTTTAAAATCGCAACTTTAATTATAATCACCCGGTATATCACCTGATGTCCCGATTTTAACTGGACAGTACCATTTTTTCGGCTTTACATCCCGGCGTCCCCAGAGATTCTTTAAGGAAGCTAAAATGTCCCCCTTTTTGAAAATTACGTCAACAAAGTACAACTTTTCTGCAAATGACATCATCCTGGTATTGGGGGGGGGGGGGGGATTAAAATATTGGCAGATTTCAAAACTTCATACAAAACAAACATTTGTTTAAAACAATTCGGTTTGAATTTGACTTACACTTTCTCCAAAGACGGCATTTTTTGCACATATGAATTAGCTAGACATTAATGAAAACCTAAATCTCGATAACATTAAAAGCTTTATAGGTTATCAATGTAATTTTTAAGGCATCGTGTCATTTATTTTTCGAATTTCTAGAAGTGTAATATTTACAATATGTATATACATATTGAATATGTATTTTACTTTGAAGATCTTAAAGTTGGCACTAACGCCTATCTTCCTCCTTGGTTAATTTTGCCCACTTTTCTCAGAAACTAAAAATATAATTTTGTTCTCCAAATAACTTTAGTACAGTTAGTTCTCTTGCACAGACGTATCTCGAAACTTCTGCATGCTGCATTACTGTGTGGTTTGTGCTTTTATGCGTTGCTTAAATATTCCTGATAGTTGAAGTATTTAATTGATTTTCTGGTTGGCTGTTCCCTGGGAACTACCTTTCATAAAAATAAAATAAAATTATGTAGTGAAAGATGTTAACTATTGTGCTTATTACGTAGATTAAGATTTGTGTGAAATATATTTTTGCCAAATGATTTGTACATTCAAGAAACCATACTGATATTGCCCATTCTGCTCTCACAAGGTTACAATAGTTTCAGAGTCCACTTTGACGATAAGAACTTGCAATCCCTTCCTAGTAGTTCAACAGTAGAGCATCGGCATGCCAGTACGAAGATGTGGTGTTCGATTCCCGGTTAGGGCAGCGAGTTTCCTTATAATAACTCCCGAACAAATCAACCCTGTAGGTTAGTAAAAAGAAGTCGGAGGTCTGAAAGTGATTCTATATAAGTAGTACAGATTCAGTGAATTCTGGTATATCCAGGGCCGATTTCAAATTAGAAGGACAACGACCACGCAGTATGCTAATCTGGAGGATAAAAATAGCAGCAGGGGGCTAACTTCAGGTAAAAATAATAGGAGGTGGGTAGTCAGATTGTCAGGTATACGCCAATCTGACATTAAAGGGTTGAAAATGCTGATTCCACTTCGGCGATAAGAACTTGCAATCCCATCCCGGTAGTTCAACGCTGGCCAGTATGGAGAACCATGGTTCAATTCCCGGTTGGAGCATCAGGGTTCTTTATAATGTATATATATAATACAGAAATTTTAAGCTTTTCCCAATACCGCACCCTTTTCTTTCATAATTCATATTCCAAATTCCTATTTCATGTCACGCATGTATTGAAACTATATTAAATTCTATCTAATCTACTAATATCAACAAAGTCTGCCAGAACTTTCTCTTTTCTTCTATTATACCACATATGGTTACTAATCTTAACCTCTACCATATCATATATGGTTACTAATGTTAACCACTATGTAAACTGTCTCATATGAAACTGCATCCCTATCACATTTTTGAAGCGTAATAACGCGAAGGCAGTATCTTTCCCATGTCGTCATCCCCTCTGTCATAACTGTAACTTCTGTGAACCTATGCAGACTGCTCTGAAATCTCTTACGAGATGGACGCTGACGGAGAGCTCTGAACAATGTAACAAATTGTGTTTTAAGAATGTCATCGAATAAAGAAGATTTTTATAACCTGAAAGATATCTTCCCTGGACTATTTCAACAACCATTACATATATCTTTTACACTTGCTTGAAATCGGTATTAACGTAAATCTAAAATTTATTTACAGGCGCCTATTTCCAATTTTGGAAAAAAATTAAAACCGTCCTAGAAATTTTAAAACGCTCTGAACATATATATATATGCTCGCACTTACCTTCAGTACGAGATGCACGCGAAGAAAGGACAGCCACATCCACTTCATCACCGCTTCCATCGCTGATATCGCAAAAGAAAATGACGTCACCCATTGGACCGAACGCACTTTCATCAGCAAAGAGGTCGGATTTTTTTATCAGCAAGAGTGGATTCGGCAAAACTTTGTCTTTCCCATGTTCGATTAACTTGTAAAGAGTCCCGTCCTTCTTTTTTATTCCAAGCCTGTCCACCCTTACAGCATTCTCATTTATAAGAACCTCTGGGACAAGCTTAAGTGTTATCCAACCTTTGTAGACAAAAACTGACTGTGAATACACCATAAATATCATCGTGTCATTCAATATATGGAAAGGTGAACTCTCGAACTCCCACTCATCTTCCGGTTTGAGGGAAAAGAAATCGGGAATTTTCAACTGCAGGGACAAAGATATACAAGTTTCCCCACGAACCAGGGAAGATTTTTCAGGCGGTTTTTCCATCGGGCAAACAAGATGTAATGGATTGTTTACTCTGGTAAACAGTTCCTGAACAGTGCATTCCACGTTTATATTATCACGTTTTACTGTTCAGTAGAAACCTAGAAAAATATAAATGAGAAACATTAAAAGAATTATCAGCATATACACTAAGTTTTATTAACAGGCAGCAAATACATGAAACATGAAAAGTAAATTCATTATCGAAGATTTTAAAAATCTGATATGAGCAGCACATAACTGCAGACTCATATTCACGTTCTCTTTATTTCTTCAATAATTCATTTAATTGAGTTTAACCACACAAAATCACAGCCATAATTAATTTAAATGACACTGAATTTGCACTTCACGCATCAATTTTCGTTTTTAATTGGTAACTGAACTTATTTTCAAAGGTGGCGTAGCGAAAATGCGAAAAAACTAAAATGCTTCGAGCAAGGTTAGTCTTAAGAGTAATGGAGTTGGTCTTATTCTTTTTCAGTCAAAAATTACGTATAAAATAAGCATTTAATTGATACGTAATCTTTTATTTCTAGATTTAACGATTTTTGCGGGCATTTCGCTAAAATAGTCAGGTTCTTTTTTTCCGAATCGTACTAAAATCTAATCAGCACCAGATTAATCTACAAGTAATCTGCCAAATTTTGTGAAATTTGGTCTATTAGTTTTTCAGCTGGAGGCGATACAGGCAATTTTTGAGGATCATTTCGCAAAAAAAGCAAGTTCTTTTATCCCGAATAGTACCAAAATCTATTCAGCACCAGGGTCTCCCACAAGGGACTTGCCTACTAAACTTTAAGAAATTCGGTCCATTAGTTTTTCACTTAGATTAGATACAAAATCTACACGGACAGATAGACACACACACATATATAGACGTCACGCTAAAAATTGTTTTTCGTGTTCTAGAGGTACCAAAACGTGTAGATCCGTCGAAAACTCGAGATGTGATTTTCGACACAATTTTAATACTGTCCCTATACATTACCATGTATTGAAGGGAAAGTAAAAATAGTTCAGCAATTTACGTTTAAAACAATTTAATTTTTCTTCCGTTTTCTTACGTAAACAATTAATAATAGTAATGTATGAGGAGTTTCGCGTTTTAAACCGCTCTTTAAACCTTCATTTAATATAGAGGAATTGGAAAATTACGAAATAAATGCCCGATTATCTATTACTTTCTCTTCAATACATGGCATAATGTACGGGTAAATAATTGGAATCGAGTCGAAAATCGCAACTCGGTGGATTTACACGTTTTAGGACTTCTAGAACATGAAGAAACTATTTTTAGTGAGATGTCTGTGTATTGTATGTATCCACTCTAACTCCAAAACTAATTGACCAAATTTCATAAAATCTTATAGGTACATCACTTGTAGGTGCCCCTGATGCTGATTAGATTTTGGTACGATTCGGAAAAAAAGAACCTGCCTTTTTTTTTGCGAAATGGCCCGCAAAATCGTTAAAATCTAAAATAAAAGCTCACGTCTCAAATGTATCGATTAAATGCTTGTTTTATGCGTAATTTTTGATGATGAAAAGAATAAGGTCAACCTTATTAACCTATATATCTATTATATCTAGAAGACTAGCCATCCTCGAGATATTGTACTTTTATTCGCATTTTTGTTAGGCCACTTTTGAAAATGCGTGCAGTTACCAAATACAAACGAAAATTGAATTTAAAGTGCCAATTCAGTGTGATTTCAAATAATTATCCTTGTTATTTTGAGCAATTAAACTCGATTTAATGAATTTTTGAAGAAATAAACGAAAACAAATTTGAGGGAAAGTCATGTGTTGCCTACATCAACATTTTTTCTTGTGTAACCGATTTTCGGATTTGCAAAATTCTACCGCATTCAATTGCCAGGTCAGGCTTATCAAAAAAGGATTATAGAAAACTGTGAGACGTTATTGCTCTTCGTAATCATTTCTCTTCATTACTTTTATTTCCTCACCCGTAGAAAAATTTTTTTGAGCGCAAGATAAGCTAATTGCCGTGAAACTCCATACAACTGAAGTACACACATATCACTTTTCCGGTGGCATTAGCACATATCCGGCACATCATTACCTTAATCACTTCACACTGCATCGTGGGCTGGGAGTGCGATATTTAAGACACAATATTTAAGAAACTTTGTCGGTTCATACATTTTCATAACACTTCAGCTATTAAAATTTCGGGAATCACTTTGGGGGACTACACGGGCCGAAATTTTGGACTTGACCAAGCAAGATAATATCAGACCCAGAACCAGTGGAAGAACTTTTATAATTGAATTTAAATTGCTTGCTTGTTTAATTACTTTGAATTTAGTTGATGATGTTAGTTCACAAAGCTTCCGAAACCAGTTATTTCTTAAAATTTTTGTTCCCATTATTCGTAGTTCTAATATCAAGCATTTGTGCATTTAATATAGTTTCATCGCATGTTACTTAGTTGATGAAGTAGCTAAATTTGCACTCCAAACTCTGTTAATTTTCTACCCACACTACATCTAAACTAGTTGTCTTAGGATGAGTTTTAATTCATCTGCATTCTGATAAACTTAATGATAAATCAGCAATTCCTTACATTTTCATAGTTTGGAAAAATGTTAACTCATAGCTTCCAAAACCGTTTGTTTTTCCTTCATTTTGGTTATTCTGCGTCTTAAGGGTCATTCAATAGTGATTTAAAGGAGATTGAATGGATTTTACTTGAATTTAGTTGATAATGTTAGCTCATATAGCTTCTGAAACCATAGTCACATCCTTTATATTTTGTTCATATTCTTAAATCTAGTATCACGTATTGGTCCTTATGTAATTTCATGATGTGTTATTTGAATATAGATGATACCTAATGTAGCTCTTCGAAACTATTTTCCCTCTCGTACTACAATAAACCAGATACTTTAATAACTTTTACTTATCTGCAGTCCGATAATCTTGTTAATGATAAATCAGCCATTCTTAAAATCTTCGTAGCTTGGAAAAATATTCGTTATGCGTATCCTTGACTTTAAATGTTATCTCATTTCTTTTTTATTTACACACTTCATTTATGCAATCTGCCCATGTTCGATTTTACAAATTTCCAAATGAGTCGAATTGCACTAAATAATGTCATACCACCCGACCCCCAGAACTTAAACCAGGCAAATTTTTTTAGCTCTCTTATAAATGTTGAAATGCTAATATATCCTATATTTGTAATGCGAGTCAAGTATACTCATCGGCTGCACCAATGGATTGGTAGAAAAGTTGTAGTTAGTACTTTAGAGTTAAAATAAGAAAAGTATAAGTTTGTAATTAACAAACATTATTTACAAAAACTGTTAAGAAAATACTTCGCTAAAGGCAGCATAAAGCGTTGTTAAAAGTATAAACTGGTTTTAAAAGCTAAAAAGACCATCTTCGTCAGGATAGAAATATAGAGCAACCATATCAGCAGAAGGAGTATATATTTTTCTTGGCGAAGAAGGCTACACATTTCAGTCCTTGAAATTGGTAGATACTTTTTACAACTTTTGCAAATTAATTCCGACAGCAGTTTGAACGAATTTCATACTTTTATATAATTCATAGAAATATAACTTAAAATCTGATATGGGCAGCAGATGACTTTCCTTATGTAATGCAATGGATTTACTACTTTTACAGTAAAAAAAATAGATTATTTTTATAGTAGTTATTTATATTCTTTCCAAGATATTGAATTTTTGTCAATGAGTCGTCTTTTTCCATGTCGTCATCATCAATGCGTCGTCATTGATTTAGCGCCATTTTTATCCATTTGGCGAGTTTTTTGTTAATTTAGCAACATTTAAAAAAGTCGCCAAGTTGGCGACATTCCACTAAATTTGTCGCCAAAATGTCGCCAAGCGTTATGGACGAAGAAATAAGTTATTCTTACAGCAAATGAAACTATTGGCGCTCAAATACAAAAGTATTACCCAAAGTATCTTTCTCCATGAATGGAACGAGCTATATCCACGAGAATGATGTCACCCAATTTATCGCATGGTATTACATATGAAAATGAACATGTTTCTCAATAAGAAATATTTCTTTTTTATTTTATATGACTTTTTGATAATTTTTTTGAAAAATGTGCAATATCTCGAGAACGGTTCATGTTAGCGTTCTAAAATTTATGTCAATCGTTTTCTAATCAAAAATTACATAAGAAATGTCTATTTGCGTAACTTTATCAGCGGTTTTGATTTTTTGACGATTTTTTCAAAATTTCACTCGAAAATTTAGGGGGGTTCTGAACATTGAAAATTGCTTATAAAAACAATAGGCTTCCAGTGTTTACGAATTATGATTATTGTACCAAATTTCGTTCGAATCGGTTCATTCGTTCGTCAGTTATCGTCTCCACAGACTCACTGACACACACACACACACACACTCACATACTTTCACACACACACACAGACATCACTTTAAAAATGTTTGATTCGTGATCTGGGATGCTTGAAACGTGCTCTCCCGTCGAAAACTCGAATTCGAATTTTCGACCCCGTCACAATAGTTTCCTTATACATTATGTATATAAGGAAAGTAAAAACCTTGATTTCTGGCAGCCTTTATTCATTCAGAACAGAACTAGAAGTTTAATCTCCATTCGTGGTAAATCCGACAGCTTTACATGAAAATATTAAGAAAATACAAAATAAAATACATACAACAAATAAAATTCTTTTCACAAAACAAATTGCATATTCCATAACCTATTCACCTGTCTATATCTTTCACTATAGAGATAAAAATCGAATTCCAAGTTTCGACAATTTGTTAAAAGACTCAGAAAAGAACGCAAATATGAATGTTAGGAACGCCGCTCTTTTTTTCTTCTTTCTGGAACGTAAAAGAAACGAGAACTTGGGGTAAGGAACTTTGATTCGAATGAATTCCTTTTTCAACAAAGGAATTTTGACAGAAACGCGTTCATATTTTTATACGGATTTTGATTTTAAACGCGATCGGATTTATAACGAACGAGCACAAGAAATCGACCACAGACAGGCGGATATCACTCAAAAAATAGCCAAAACGTGTTCAAAAAATCCTAACACATATATTGTTATCAAAATAATCTCAAAATCTAAAATTTTTGTAAAAACAATTAGTTTCAATACTATATATGAGAAAATAAAAATAGATTATGAGAAAAACAAGTTTTTTAATGCTCTCCCTTAAACAATAGTGGCGCAAAAAAAAAAAAAAAAAAAAAAATTGTTTAATCACACACGGAATTGAACCAAATTCAATATGCAAGATGATTTAATTAGAAACAATACTGTACTAAGCTTATCATGATCCAAAATTGATACCATGTAAAATTGTCGAAAGGAAATGGTGTTGTGTGACGCGCAGAAACCTAATATTTTTTTCAGAAAGCTTATTTATTGTGATGACATATGATTTTGGTATCATACTAATTTCATTTTGGGAGAGTAATATCACCAACAGATGTTCTTAAATTTATTATTCATCTAACATATGAACTACCGAACACGTGTTAGAGCAAGCAAAAATATCTGAAAATGCCTCATGAAAGATAAGAAAATTATAAAACTTTTTACAAATAATCCTTTTCTGATTTATGTTGGAGACTTAATTTACTTCCCCTCCAGACATGCAGATAAAAATTGACTTTCAGCACAATATTGCACTTAAAGGCAAGTATAATGGAAATATTCCCATTTACGCTAGCCCAAATTCTTTCGAATTCTGGACATTTTTTCCAGTCCTTGATTTCCAGACTTTATGCAAATTAGCACTGAGGAATCATTTAATATTTAGCTCAAACTACGTTTATATGAACAATCGTTTCCAGCAATTAATAAGATTTTAAAACTAAATATCTTTCAAAATAAATTTAATATCATCTGAATAGTTTAACCTTGCTAGTTTGTTCAAAAGTTAATCCAGACATATACAGGAAATTGTACAAAACATGTAAATTCAAAAGCCGCACTAAAATTCTATAAATTACATTTTGATTGTGATGATGTGTTGCGTTCCACCCGACAAAGAGTTACAAACGTATGTCATTCATAGTAATGTGCTCTAAGAGCGATATAATGAAAATGCCTCATGAAAGATAAGAAAATTATAAAACTTTTTACAAATAATCCTTTTCTGATTTATGTTGGAGACTTAAATTACTTCCCCTCCAGACATGCAGATAAAAACTGACTTTCAGCACAATATTGCACTTAAAGGCAAGTTGGAAATATTCCCATTTACGCTAGCCCAAATTCTTTCGAATTCTGGAAATTTTTTCCAGTCCTTGATTTCCAGACTTTATGCAAATTAGCACTGAGGAACCATTTAATATTTAGCTCGAACTACGTTTATATGAACAATCGTTTCCAGCAAATAAATAAAATTTTAAAACTAAATACCTTTCAAAATTAATTTAATCTCACCTGAATTGTTTAACCTTGCTAGTTTGTTAATCCAGACATATACAGGAAATTGTACAAAACATGAAAATTCAAAAGCTGCACTAAAATTCTATAAATTACATTTTGATTGTGATGATGTGGTACTTTCCACCCGACAATGAGCTACAAACGTATGTCATTCATAGTAATGTGCCCTAAGAGCGATGTAATGATAATAAACTTGTTGTAAATGAAGGTGATTGTGTTTTAATATAAACCTAATGAGGCCTATTATAGGAGAAAGGGTGGCTTAAGTAGTACGCCCAAGACAAGGTTGCACATGCAATAAACCGTCAACCTAATCTGCCTAAACCACTGGTTGACCACAGTTGGTTTAGGCAGGTCCATTTTAAAACAATACTATATGAACTTTATAATTATTTAAAATTAATGTTATGTAAAAGAGTAAAAACTATTTCTTCTACAAATGCCCTCAATTCCTTTCGACAGTTTTGCATAATATCAATTGTAAATAATAATTATTATTATATAGGACTGGCAGAAGTACCCGGTTTAGACCGAGAAACAACTGAAATAAAATTAATGTGATATATAATCTGAAATATTTCACCCATAGATGTCCTTTTCATTAAGCTTTACAAACCAGTCAAAAGAGGATAAAAATAGGTGTAGCAGTTTTCGAATTATAAGCGGTGATTACACACCGACAAAACAGGCATTTTAACTCTCGTCGTTCAGCTAGGAGATGTGAGGGGATAAAATCTTAAAGAAAATACTAAATGAAATACTAGATGAAATATAATACGTACAGTCTCTCAAAAATATAATCAAACAATCGTAACACCCATAAAATATATGTAAAGTCTTCCATTCAAATCGGTAAGCAAACATTTTTTAAAGTGAAACATCTAATATTATGTCTACATTAAAATAGATTTTTCGTGGTCAAGCTATTTTTTAATGTTGACCAAATTTCGAGTTGCTGTTCGTTCAATTTTAAAAAAATCAACCGTGGAATATATAGGAAAAGTATTGGAATCATACCGAAAATGGAGAACAAACACCATTTAAGCGTGTGCACTCTAATTTCATAAAATTTGGTAGTGCTACCCACCTTTTACTGCGAAATTGTATCTATCTCTAGCTGACAGAATTTCACAAAATTCAATATTTTGGAAAAAAAAATAACCTGCCTTTTTTGGCCCGTCGAAATTTAAAATAAAAAACTACGTATACTCAAAGGCCCGCAAAAACCTAAAATAAAAAGCTACGTATACATTAAATGCTTGTTTTATACGGTATATTTATTTTTTTGGCGTTACGGTAGGCGTGGCATATTTTAAACGTGAATTCTGCCTCTCTTAACCCCTGTCACGTTCAGAGAACAGGTATTTTAAAACGGGAGGGAAATCTCGTCACGGATAAAGTGAATTGCCAAGGTCCACTAATTGTAATTTTTTATCACGTATTCAGGAGTACAAGAGTTTTTTTTTTTAAATAAATAAGATTCAGAACAGTACATCAGGTATTGTTTTAATTTAAGAAACTGATGTTTTCCGAGTAATGACCTCGTTTTTGAATCAACTTCTAATTTGTATTGACAAAGAAACCATATTTAGGTTAAAAATATATGCTGATCAAATATTAAGATATTACTTCAAAGTTCATGTTTTTATTTTATAATCGTAAAAAAATGCTTCTTTTTCGAATCGTTAAATAGAAATGTCACCACTTTTAGAGATGTTTAAATAAAATTGCATTACAGTGCCTGTAAAATAAATTCCACCGCTTCGAGAGATGTTTAAATAAAATTGCATTGCAGTTGGAAAGTGTCTGTAAGATAAATTTTATTGATTTCAATTTCGGTCTACATATTATTGATATTTTCAAGTTCTTGAAACTTATATATTGGGCTGACCACCGGTTACAATGAACCACTTGAATAGGAAGGATGTTTAGTTTCTGGTAAGATTCGTAAAAACGGAATCCGCAAAAAATTTCATGTTCACCAACTCTAGAATACGAAAAAACTATTTTTAGCATGGATCGAATTTCATAATATTTGGTAGATGAGTGGTGCTGATTAGTTTTTAATACCCGCCTTTTTTGCGAAATGGCTGTAGCTAAAATACTAATTGACCAAATTTGGTATAAATTTTGATGAGGAACATTCCATTATATTTTAAGATTTTTGTTACGCCGTTTCGAAAATCGAGTTTTTGATGGATCTACACGTTTCGGGACCACTATTTTTAACATGACGTCTGTGTGTACACAGTATAGGAGCACTATTTTTAGCGTGATATTCACATTAAAATATAAGCAAGTTAATTTTAAAAATAAATTATTTTAGTATCACAAGAATTTCTCGCATGAAACTTTTTTAATTTTGTGTAATTGTTTTTCCCTACCGCGACTTTTTTTACCAATAGTGAGGCCCGAGGGAAAGTATCCCTTTTTCTGAAAGTCACTTGTCTAAAGAAGTGATACCCACCCGGAGACATTTTATGTATGTGATAGGACAAATAGAAAACTTGTTCCCTCTAAAATTTCAATTGGTAATATAATGGCATTTTATTTAAAGGTACTCATGTAATTCATCTTTTCAAAACTACTTCATTAGTAGAAGCTGAGCAACACAAGTATAAAAAAGTAATACATAAAAAATAATACCGCACGAAAATTAATCAGTTTATATTTAAAAGTCACGTGTACCAAAATATTGTGTTTAAATTAATTTATAGCTTTCAGATACAGAAATATTACCCAAAGGACCATTATTTCGCAACTGTTTGATTTCGGTGAAATTCTGCTCAAACAGTTGCGAAATAAAAAAATCTGATGTGGGCAACACATGACTTTCCTTATATAATGCAATGAATTTACTACTTTTACAGTTAAAAAAATGTTATTCTTATAGTAGATACTTATATTATATCCAAGATATTGAATTTTCTTCAATTAGTCGTCATTTTCATTGATTTAGCGTCATTTTTATTAATTTGGCGAGATTTTTGTTAATTTGGCAACAATTAAAAATGTCGCTAAGTTGTCGACATTCCGACAAATTCGTCGCCAAAATCTCGCCAAGCGTTATGGACGAAGTTCCTTACAGCAGATAAATGACTATTGGCGTTCAAATACAAAAGTATTACTCAAAGTATCTTTTTTTCATGAATGGAACGAGCTAAATCTACGAGAATGATATTACTCAATTTATCGCATGGTATTACATATGAAAAGTGAACATGTTTCTCAATAGGAAATATTTTTTTTAATTTATATAACTTTTTGATAATTTTTTTGAAAAATGTGCAATATCTCGAAAATGGTTCATGTTAGTATTCTAAAATTTATGTCAATCGTTTTCTAATGAAAAATTACATAAGAAATGTCTATTTGCGTAACTTTATTATCGGTTTTGATTTTTTGACGATTTTTTCAAAATTTCACTCGAAAATTTAGGAGGGTTCTGAACATTCGATTGCGTATAAAAACAATAGGCTTCCAGTGTTTACGGATTGTGATTTTTGTACCAAATTTTGTTCGAATCGGTCCATTAGTTCGTCAGTTATCGTCTCCACAGGCTCACTGACACACACACACACACATACTTTCACACACACACACATACTTTCACACACACACACAGACAGACATCACTTCAAAACTGTTTAATTCGTGATCAGGGATGCTAGAAACGTGCTCTCCCGTCGAAAACTCGAATTCGAATTTTCGACTCCGTCACAATACTTTCCTTATATAAGGAAAGTAATATAATGCATTCTGCAATTGTTTGATTTCGGCAAAAAAAAAAATAACTTGAAATAATTTTATTGATTTATACTATGTAAAAATTGAACTACTTTTTTTAATGAATATATTTATTCCTTCTAAAACAGTATTATTAATTAAACTTTAATATTTATTTTATTTAAGCTGGAAGATTAGTAAATTTATATTGTTCCTGGGGTTTAATTAAATTAATAAAAATATATATTTTTTTTTAGATTCCCTCGAAAGTCCTGATGGCTAGAAAGGTATGACAATTCTCTTACAATTAAACTATTCTTTTATAATTAATATTTATGTTCAGACATATCAGGAATTAATAAAAAACATTCCATTGAGATAACATTATGCAAACGACCTTCTATTGAGATAGCTTATGCAGAAGTGCGAAATCAATATTAGAAACCTTTGGTTCTAGACATATTTTTCCCTCGACAAGCAGCACTTGTTTCCAGACCATTGGGCAATCACGAAATGGTTATTGGCGATTCAAAATGCTTTGGAGGACGTAACAAACAAATTGTGAAAATTGGTTAAATAAAATTCCCAAGTATAATGTAGCAAAACGCTACATTGCCCACTTACCTTCAATTTTTTCTGTGAACAAGACATCAGTTTTCTAAAATAATCTAACTAAAGTGATTCCATCACAAAGGATTACTTTAGAATATTTACTACACTATGGCAATTTCCTCGTTTTAACGAATACAATTATGTTCTCCTTCTCGAATCGTTAAAAAAATATCAGACAGAATTTAGAAAATGAATTTTTATGCATGTATACTTTTTTTTTATCCTTCTATTGCAATACTAAAAAAATCTGATGTGGGCAGCATATGACTTTCCATATATAATGTAATGAATTTACTACTTTTACTGTAAAAAAAAAATAGGTTTTTCTTATAGTAGATACTTATATTATTTCCAAGATATTGAATTTTCGACAATTAGTCGTTATTTTCATTGATTTAGCGTCATTTTCATCCATTTGGCGAGATTTTAGTTAATTTGGCAACATTTAAAAAAGTCGCCAAGTTGGCGATATCCCGCCAAATTCGTCGCCAAAATATCGCCAAGCGTTATGGACGAAGAAATAAATTATTCTTACAGCAGACAAATGAATATTGGCGTTCAAATACAAACGTATTACTCAAAGTATCTTTTTTCATGAATGGAACGAGCTAGATCCACGATAATGATGTCACCCAATTTATCGTATGGTATTACATATGAAAAGTGAATATGTTTCTCAATAGGAAATATTTTTTTAATTTTATATGACTTTTTGATAATTTTTTTGAAAAATGTGCAATATCTCGAGAACGGTTCATGTTAGCGTTCTAAAATTTATGCCAATCGTTTTCTAATGAAAAATTGCATCAGATATGTCTATTTGCGTAACTTTATTAGTGGTTTTCTTTTTTTGACGATTTTTTCAAAATATCATTCGAAAATTAAGGAGGGTTCTGAACATTCGATTGCGTATAGAAACAATAGGCTTCCAGTGTTTACGGATTGTGATTTTTGTACCAAATTTGGTTCCAATCGGTCCATTCGTTCGTCAGTTATCGTTTCCACAGACTCACTGACACACACACATACTTTAACACACACACACACACACACACACACACACACACACAGACATCACTTCAAAAATGTTTGATTCGTGATCAGGGATGCTTGAAACGTGCTCTCCCGTCGAAAACTCGAATTCGAATTTTCGACCCCGTCACAATACTTTCCTTATACATTATGTATATAAGGAAAGTAACAACTTGAAAACATATTACTCTTTAAAAATAGTACTCTAAAATAGCACATTGCATGATATAATTAGTTAGTGCATTTCAAATGTGAAGTTTTGGCTTAGGTGGTAGAGAATGAGCTCAGTCTGGGTCCAAGCGAATCTTAAATTTTACAAGTGCTGCTAAAAATTCAAATACAGTTTTTCTCTAATAATCTGCAGAATTTTTTTGTTTTAAACTACTTTAAGTTCTATATACAAAATAACCTTATATCAGTAAATTATTTTTAAATTTAAATGCTTATAAAAATTTATTTCGAAGTTACTTTGAAGTATACTTTTTACCAGATGGAATAATTAAAAAAGTGCTTGTAGAAATAGCAAATATAAAATGTGCATGTAAAATTAGACAGAAATAATCGTTAAGCAGGAATAATCCTAGCGTAATTATGCCAAGGCATATTTGATTTTTACCTGCAGCTGATAGCAATTTAGTCATAAGTAATAAAGGTTACAAAAGGAAGTACTAAGTAAAAGTATTGTTTTACTGCCGAAGCGAGAACAAGCTGCCTGCCGAAAAGTACAAATGTATAGTTGTCGCCAAAAGGCGATAAACATACCGCCGTAGTTTTGTCATTTAGCACAGCTTCTTCAATAACCCTATCGCCAACTTTTTCGCCGAAAAGTTGGTTGCTCATACGGCCTGTCGAAAATTCAACGGGAGAGTAATGATCAAACGTTTTTGAGGGGATGCATGTGGAGACGATATCTCATGAACAATAAGAGCAATTCGAATTGGTACACAATCCATGAATATATTGGAAGTAGCTTATTGTTTTTAAACACAATCAAATGTTTAGAACCCACTCCTAAATTTTCGAGGGAACCTTTCATAACGTTACACAAGTTCTTATGTAATTTTTCTTTAGAAAACGATTGATATAACTGTAATCGTTCTTAACGATATTGTACATTTTTCAAATAAATGTATCAAAAAATAAAACAAAGTATTATGACTTTTCATATGCAATATCATACGATGCATTGGGTGACATCATTCTGGTGGATCTAGCTCGTTTCATTAATAGGAAAAGATACTTTTGTATTTGAACACCCTGCATTATATTTTATCTTGCATGCATTGCATTCTTTTAAATAAAATAATAAATATTCCTAAAGTAATTTACTTTTTATCCATTGCAAAAGAATAATGAATGCGAAGAAGTTCCCCCTTTAATTAATCTCACAACATTTTAAATTGTGTTATACTAAATTATATACTACCATTTGCTACCATATTAGAAATTTGTTGAGTTGTGATAGTAATGCTGCCTAGATTTATTTCACACATCCATTATTTTAACTTCATTTGAATTCCTAAATATCACAATTACACACATAAATTCAAATGTGATATTTTTAAAATTTGCCAGCATCATACCTTCCCTTTTTTTCGCATTGATTTTTTTTTGTCAAGCGAGCCCATTTCACAGCTTGGCGCATATGTTGAAACTTAGGACCACTCCGCTTTTTGATTCGCTTGCTATGACAAATATTTGTTAAATAATTTCCATTTGATGCTGAAGAAACCTTCATAGTTTCCCCAATATTGAAGTGACAGACAGCTGTTGAAAGTTCTACCCGCCTCTTCGAAACAAATGACATTATGTAGACCTTCATTGGCATTTTGTGTACAATTGACAGTAGCAGCTAAACGCTGGGATTAATTTTGTCAACCCTACATGTATTTTAGCTAAAGCAGATTGACATCATGAACCTTTTGGACATTTGAAATGTTTTGGATTTTGATATGCTATGGTATAATGTAGCTCGTTTTGTTGCGACACCTTTATTGAAAAGAACTCTGCGTTTTCTTAGTTAATTTCTGGATTTTTTTTTTTTTCATGCTTTCTATCTCCTAAAGATATTTTTACATATTTAAAAATATTTCTTTTTAAATATGATTAATATATATATTATATATATATATATATAAATATATATATATTAATATAAATATAATATTTTAATATATTTATATAATTTATATAAAAATATAATATTTTTATTATATTTTTTATTTTTTTTAATAAAAATCAATAATTTTAATAAATAAATTATAATATAATAAAAAATAAAAATAAAATATAATAAAAATATAATTAAAAAAAAAATTAAAATTATTAATAATTAATAAAAAAAATATTATTATTATATTATAAAAAAAAAAATATACATATATACATATATATATATATATATATATATATATATACATTATATATATAATAAAATATAATATAAAATAAAATATTTATAATAATAAAACTTTATAATAATAAAAATTTTATAATAAAAATAAAAAAAAAAATAAAACAAAAAAAATATAAAACAAATAAAAAATTAATATTAATATTAATATATAATTATATTAATATATAATTATATTAATATATAATTATAATTAATATTAATATTAATATTAATATTAATATATAATTACAACATTATTAATATTAATATTTAATAACAAATAAAAAATGAAAAAATTTAAATTAATTCAAAAATTAATTTACATTAATTAAAAGAAATAAAAAAAATTAAAATTTAATTTTTTTTTAATACATAAAAAATAGCAAACTTAAAAAAAAAAAAAAAAAAAAACGAGCTTTCCACGTTCGAAGTACTGTGCCTCATCTTTTGGACACACTTTTCCTTTTCAATAGTTGTCCCACATTTCAGTTAAAAATTGTAAGCTTCCGAATCAGACAACATTGTCTGAAACCGACTTTACCATAATTTTAGGCATGGAACCTGCATGATTCATTTCACATTCAATTTTGGGACCCTCCATAAATATGGAATATTCACCCAAATCTTTCTATCACATGTATAACTTATTCTGAAATTTTGCTGAACAGATTTCCCAGAAGGCCTAAACCACTTTTTTTAACACTCAACAGACCATCTGAAAAAAGAATTTGTGGGACGGTGTAAATTAACAATGGTCGCTTCAAAAATACCGATTCTTGAGAAAATGCACCCGGTGTCACAATTTAAAAAATCTGATGTGGGCAACACATGACTTTCCTTATATAATGTAATTAATTTACTACTTTTACAGTAAAAAAAAGTAGGTTTTTCTTATAGTAGATACTAATATTCTTTCCAAGATATTAAATTTTCGACAATTAGTCGTCATTTTTAACCATTTGGCGAGATTTTCGTTAATTTGGCAACATTTCAAAAAGTCGCCAAGTTGGCGACATTCTGCCAAATTCGTCGCCAAAATCTCGCCAAGCGTTATGCACTAAGAAATAAGTTATTCTTACAGCAGATAAATGACTATTGGCGTTCAAACACAAAAGTATTACTAAAAGTATATTTTTTCATGAATGGAATGAGCTAGTTCCACGAGAATGATGTCACCCAATTTATCGCATGGTATTACATATGAAAAGTGAACATGTTTCTCAATAGGAATTTTTTCTTTATATGACTTTTTGATAATTTTTTTTTTAAAAATGAACAATATCTCGAGAACGGTTCATGTTAGCGTTCTAAAATTTATGTCAATCGTTTTCTAATGAAAAATTACATAAGAAATGTCTATTTGCGTAACTTTATTAGTGGTTTTGATTTTTTGACGATTTTTTCAAAATTTCATTCGAAAATTTAGGGGGGTTCTTAATATTCGATTGCATATAAAAGCAATAGGCTTCCAGTGTTTACGGATTGTGATTTTTGTACCAAATTTTGTTCGAATCGGTCCATTCGTTCGTCAGTTATCGTCTCCACAGACTCACTGACACACACACATACTTTCACACATACACACACACACACACACACACACATACACACACACAGACATCACTTCAAAAATGTTTGATTCGTGATCAGGGATGCTTGAAACGTGCTCTCCCGTCGAAAACTCGAATTCGAAGTTTCGACCCCGTCACAATACTTTCCTTATACATTATGTATATAAGGAAAGTAAAAATATCGGTCACCACAAGATCATCAGAGGATTTTACATTTTAATTACAATATTTCCAACTGTGTGAAAAACCAAGATCTTGAGAGCCCGGTGCACACAAGAGATTTCGGAAGTCTCAAAAAAAGATGTGACATGCGTTCTAATATTTCATTTTAAGATTTAGGAGAAGGTACCGAATTTCAACTAGATCCTCAAGCGAATGGTTGCAGGTACTGAGTTCCGGAATCAAGATAAAATGAAAATATAGGCACCTCGCTCACAAAATGTAAGCCCTACCCATCTACCCGGTTTTGTAAAAGCACCGCCATTAGTAGTAATCATTTGTTCGATTACTTTTTTTGAATACTGTATCTAACTTATTTTCGTTAAAGAGACTGTATAAAATGTTAATTTTTACTTTCCTTATATACATAATGTATAAGGAAAGTATTGTGACGGGGTCGAAAATTCGAATTCGAGTTTTCGACGGAAGAGCACGTTTCAAGCATCCCTGATCACGAATCAAACATTTTTGAGGTGATGTCTGTGTGTGTGTATGTGTGTGTGTGTGTGAGTGTGTGAAAGTATGTGTGTGTGTCAGTGGGTCTGTGGAGACGATAACTGACGAACGAATGGACCGATTCGAACCAAATTTGGTACAAAAATCACAATCTGTAAACACTGGAAGCCTATTGTTTTTATACGCAATTGAATGTTCAGAACCCTCCTAAATTTTCGAATGATATTTTGAAAAAATCGTCAAAAAATCAAAACCAATATTAAAGTTACGCAAATAGACATTTCTTATGTAACTTTTCATTAGAAAACCATTGACATAAATTTTAGAACGCTAACATGAACCATTCTCGAGATATTGCACATTTTTTTAAAAAATTATCAAAAAGTCATATAAAATAGAAAAAAAAATATTTCCTATTGAGAAACATGTTCACTTTTCATATATAATATCATGCGATAAATTGGGTGACATCATTCTCGTGGATCTAGCTCGTTCCATTCATGAAAAAAGATACTTTGAGTAATACTTTTGCATTTGAACACCAATTTATCTGCTGTAAGAACAACTTATTTCTTCGTCCATAACGCTTGGCGAGATTTTGGCGACAAAATTGGCGGAATGTCGCCAACTTGGCGACTTTTTGAAATGTTGCCAAATTAACGAAAATCTCGCCAAATAGATAAAAATGACGCTAAATCAATGAAAATGACGACTA
This sequence comes from Amaurobius ferox, assembly GCA_951213105.1. Lineage (NCBI taxonomy): Eukaryota > Metazoa > Arthropoda > Arachnida > Araneae > Amaurobiidae > Amaurobius > Amaurobius ferox. The sequence continues at coordinate 118,633,250 of OX578152.1, forward strand.
ATTGTGGAAAATTCAATATCTAATAAGTTATATAGTATATAAATATATAATAATAGTTATATAATATTTGTCGAAAATTTTAATATTTAATAAGTTATATATATATATCTATACAACTTATTTCTTCGTCCATAACGCTTGGCGAGATTTTGGCGACGAAATTGGCGGAATGTCGCCAACTTGGCGACTTTTTGAAATGTTGCCAAATTAACGAAAATCTCGCCAAATGGATAAAAATGACGCTAAATCAATGAAAATGACGACTAATTGTCGAAAATTCATTATCTTGGAAAGGATATTAGTATCTACTGGAAGAAAAACCTATTTATTTTACTCTAAAAGTAGTAAATTCATTTCATTATATAAGGAAAGTCATGTGTTGCCCACATCAGATTTTTTTTTCTAATTTTACAGAAATATTGCACATTACTTAAATTATTATTTTGTAACTTCCTGTCTTAAATCATTTTTGAAATTGGAACTATTTATCCACAACCAACGATTGAAAAAAATCTTCTTCTGATTACGTTTAATGAAACACACTGAATATAGATAGATTATACATTTGTGGACTATTTGTTGACTATAGATTATAGTTGTGGACTATTATAGACTGTGTTAGAGGCATAAAAATTGATGCCAGCCAATGATCCCAAGTATTCAATTTTATTTAGTTTCGAGTTCATTCAATGAAAATTGGGCATATGCAACTTTTCTAAAGGGACCGTATAGTAGTGTATTTCATTCTAGTGAGTATAGAATTTGCATTTTATCACATAGTAAACCCGTTTTACGAAGGGGGTCTAGCGGTCGTATAGAAATTATGTTCTGATTGGAGGTCGTATAGTGGAAGTAATATGGATGTAAAGTATGTGTGGTTCACATGTGGCCAGGGGGGGGGGGAGGGGGTATGAGAGATAAAACTCTTGACAGGAGGGAATATTTCTCTTAACTTTATACATCCAGTCATATGACGGGATTAATATTATTCGGAATTATTAATAGTCATCTAAAATTTAAACATATTTATCGCTAGATAAAAATATCAACTAATAATCATAACTAATAGGAATCTAATAGGTTATTATTATAGGGATTAAAGGGGTTATTATATTGTTATAGGAGATTGATAGTTAGTCTATCGACTTATAGGAACAACCGGGAAAAAGGAGTTATTGGCGGTCGTCGAAATATATCGTTTAGCTGACGAATTTGTTCAGATAATTAGAAGTTGCGATCTCTCACACTCTTAGAGTGGCTTCACTGCACTGCTTTACTGTAATGTCAAATGCAATAAGATTTCTTACCGTTCGGAAATGTATTTAACCCCTCCAGTCAAACGGTCACCGATTCAAAATTCACATAAGTAATTCATAGCGCGAAAACCATTTGTAATAAAAGATATCTGTTTCCTCTGCGAAACCGCATAACACAAGTTAAAAGTGTTCTTCCGCAATGCTTCTCATCAACGAAAACTTTCAGTGGCGATGATAGAAAAGCAGAAGTATCACGTGCGCGTCACGTGCTTTTAGTCACATGATTTTACGTCACATGATTACGTGACATGATTTTTCAATCGGGAAACCTTCTGTGAGTTTCATTCCAATCAACGTACAGTTAACCAAAAGAAAAATCATACCACTGCTCATTATTTCAGCTCCTTGTGCCGTACAGTAAAACCAAATGTATCTTTTGACGCGGAATGTTTTATACAAATAAATTTATATTTAATTTGCATAAGGGGGTCGTCTTCCTATTAAACTTTGAATTGACTTGATTTGTTTTCGAAAAAACAACATCCACTTTTAATAACAGATTCTGATTCTCCAGATCAAAACATCCCGAAATCGTATAAAATTTATATATTCTACCCAAGCCGCTGTAATTTCTTGAAATTTCTAACTTTCAATGTTAATGGGAATTAAAAATTTAAAATTTTAGGTTACTTATATTAAACAACCCAAACTTAATGTATACCATTATTTTTCTCAAGCACATATTTAACGCTAATTATTAATCTAGATATTTATAGTTGAAAAGAAAAATAATAGAAACGTGATAAATTTTGACGACATTCGATTTAGCTCCATCGAAAACTTTGTTGTGCAAACTTTAAATCCATTCTTTTCAGTACTTATTGAAATACAGCCAATGTATTTCAATAAGTACTGAAATGAGTAAATTAAGTGAGTTATTTTGAGGCTTTTTGGGAACCATCCATCAATTGTCGATGGAAACTACTAGGAAGGAAAATTTCAACATGGCAGTGCAATGTAAAGTTTAGATATTTGCTACTTGTGCAACCAGTGATCAGTTACTGTTATTACATTTGTGTTAGGAAAATATCCATAATTCAAAGTGTAATGATGAATTTGAAAGTAAGTTCAGCTTATAGCCATGTCGGTTTTTTGTATACAATTTGCCATTTGTGCAACCAGGCATCAGCTACTGTTGTTTCATTTTTTGTTAGGAACATATCCATAATTAAAAATATTATGATAAATTTGAACGTCGATATAGCTTATATCCGTCCATGCAATATCGGTTTCTCGTATACAATTTTACATTTAATACTATACATGATAAAATAATTTTAACTTTGAATTTCATTCAGAAGTCTAAATCAACCCAAATAAATCGTAAAATTGCAAATTCATCTAAATGTGCATATGTCTTCATGGTGAGGAATGTCCTTGAAGAATATGCAGGCGAAGACTTAACTTTAATACTTGGAACTTTGTATGGTTAATTGCACAACATATTTGAGCTATCTCGTTGAAAATATAATTAACTATATAATTTTTCTAATTACTTTCAACATGTCAAATGTATATAGAAAGCAGACCTATGACTGCGAAGAACATTTGTTATGCAAATTTTATGCTCCGTAGCTATGTCTGAAGGTAAGCTATTTATTCTATAAAACGTTGGTTGAACCTCCGCAGAAACCAAGTGTGCCGTCACAATCAGACAATGAGTTGGAGGAACAAACTGTGGACTCTTATGAATCTGGTCTAATCCGTATAGGCTTCAAGTCAGTCACTTCACAGATGTCAGCCATTCATGTGGGTACAAGGTGAATATATATTTAAAATCTGTTTCTGATGTCTTAATGCCATTCTTTTCATGCGTGTTAGTTAGAAAAATTAATTGGATGCCTGAATTTGTCAGTTTCATTAAATTAAATGTATTTATTACCCATGCTTTTCAACTCCCCCAAAGGATATAAATAAGTAACATGCACTTTATGCGAAAGGTAAGTAAAACCCTAGCAACGTATATAAACACAAATAGCACAATGCAGAATACAGCTGCTTGTTAATTCTTTTGCACTGACCAAGGGGAATACAGCGTATCCTCAAAACAGCTGTATTCAGCATTATTTTGTTATTTGTGTTCTATATGTTGCTCAAGTTTTTCTCATCCAAAGGGTGTTGAGCAGTTAAGACTGGCGGTCAGGAAAAACACAGAAATAACATGAATAAATACATGGACAATGTACAGAGACTGTTCACATAGACATGAAAAGACAATACACAAATACATACATGCACAACATTTGCAAACTTGTGAAAGTTTCTTTCTAACTTTCTTGTTATTGCTGTTGTAGTGTATAAAGTGTTACGATGTTCTTAAGTAAGGAAATATAAGTCACATCCGGGACAACTTAAACACAGTTGATTGATTAATACAAATGATCAATATGAAATCAATATTTTATGTATATTTGTATATTAAAAGAATCTGGTATTTAAATATGCAGAAAATTGCTTTTATTTCCTTATTACTTTCCCTTCAATACATAGTAAAGTATAGGGGAAGTATTGGAATTATGTCGAAAATCGCTATTCGAGTTTTCGACGGATCTACACGTTTTGCAACCTCTAGAACACGAAAAAAACTATTTTAACATGACGTCTGTGTATGTCTGTCCATTGTATGTATCCATTCTAACTCAAAAACTAGTTGATCAAATTTCATAAAATTGTATAGGTAAGTTACTTGAGGGTTATCCTGATGCTGATTAGATTCAGGTACGATTCCGGATAAAAATATCTGCCCTTTTTTTTTGTAAAATAGCCCGCAAACAACGTACATATCCACTCTAGCTAAAAAAAGAGCCAAATTTTACAAAAATTTGGGAGATAAGTCTCTTGTGCGTCATTCTCATGCTGATTACAATTTGGTGCGATTCAAAAAAAGATAACCTGTCTTTTTCTGCGAAATGGCCCGCAAAAATCATCAAAATCTAAAATAAAGGACTACGTATGCTCAAATATATTAATTAAATGCTTGTTTTATACGTAATTTTTGACGATGAAAGAATAAGACCAACCCCTTTACTCCAGGACTGACCGTTCTCGAGATATTGCATGTTTTTTCGCATTTTTGCGTAACGCCCTTAAAAGAATGCTACCTTTGAAAATACGACCAGTTACCCAATGAAAACGAAATTTGAGTTAAAAGTGCAAATTCGGTGTCATTCCAAATAATTATGCGAGTAATTTTGTAATACCATTAAATTCAATTAAATTAATTATTAAGAAATGAAGAGAAAATAAATTTGAGTCGGTAGGTAAAGTCATGTGATGCTCATATCAGAATTTTTTTTACTTAGTTATAGAACTTACTGAAAACTCGAAAATTCCGCCTATAGAGGGCGTTCTCAAAGTTAGGTATGAGGTCCGTCTCATTATAGATAGCAGCATCAACGGATTGGTTAGGCACTGGTACGCGCATTATCAGCATGGAAGACGACGAATTTATATCGACATTAAATTTCCGAGCTTTTAGTTAGTAAATTCACTCTGTGATTTCACCTTTAACTGACGCAATTTTGTAAACCTTTATATGGGGGGGGAGGGTTTGGCCAACCCAGTGGTTAAGGCCCGGTAATTGTTCTCGGACGACGCGAGTTCGATTCTCGGCTTTGCTCAAACTGTTTCCTTGTTCATGCGGAGTACGGGCATATTAAATATGTGGGTTCGAATTCCTTCCGAGAAGGTGGTGGTAGAGGAAGTAGGGTGAGGTCCCTGGGGATGTCGCCCCACTAGGTTCTTGTCTAAATTGGGTGGCATTGTTTCGGCCATTCAAACCGATACCTAATACTTTCTGGTACGTCAGATGCTCTGGGTCGAACAAACAAAACTTTATGAAAGGCGATGAATTTAGTTGTACGATGCACCAGGAATCGATAAGATCTCAGTCTAAGCTATTAATAGTACAAATTATCGTCCAAGCGCATTATTCGTCTTTGAAAAAATGCGTTTAGAAATTCACACACGCAAAAGCACTAACATACCTACAATCACACCAACATGCATACACGCACCGAGACATTCCCTCAAAAACGTTCGGTTTGAGTTCAGGCATGCTTGGAACGTACTCTCCCGTCTAAAATTCCGATTCGAATTTTGGACAACGTCACAATACCTTCCCTATATATTATACAATGTATATCTTTAAAGTAAAAAATACAGGTATGGCGTTTCCTTATGGACAAATTAAAGAGTGTTTTGGCACCATGTGTGTAACAAAAGTTTTTTTAGTTTCAACCCATCTTCATTTGTCTGGAACATTTCTAAACAAGAAAGATCAATCATGCATAAAGCATTCATTATGAAATGCTTTTCAGCTGAAATACAATTTTATTTAAACATCTCTAAAATGCGATACATTCAGCGCTGATATTTTTTTAATTATCACAGTACTACGATAATTTATTTTACTTGAAAACTTAAAACTTCATCAAAAAAGTCATTGCTATAAAATCGTCTGCTTTTTGATGTAAAATCAATGAATATTCATATCACTTATATACCAGACTAAAGGATTTTTTGAAGAAAATTCAGCAATTCTTATACTACTCATCTTACAGCTTGATTTGCTTATATTCTGCATCCACTGAATTTCGGCTTTGTTGTAGACATAATCAAAGTTTGACAATCATTTAAACTCAAAAATATTGTAATTGCGTTGACGCGGAATATAGATGCACAGAAAATACGCAGAATCAAAGTGCTTTTAGGACGGATGCAACACTAAATATGAATTTAAAAGAACTTCAAAAATTACTGGGAAAAAAAGGTGGATGCTCTATTTTATTTTGAAGTGGGTTGCGTGATCTCTGCATACAATACGGGTGTCATTATCATTTTAATTTTTATTTTGAAACTACCGAACATATTTTGCAGAATTTTTTTTATATATTTTATAGGATAATTTGAATATTTTCTAAAATTTTCGAAGCAATTTGTGAATTTTAACTTCTTTTAAAAATTTTTTGAAAAATTACGTCCCATAGAGTTCACTGTATTTGATTTTTTTTTAACCCGGGTTCAATCCAAAACTAATTGTGTGATATAATTCATTTACATTCCCATATGTTCCGCAGACCGTCTCAACAACATAGTAAAATTTCATTTTGATAAAGTCATTTTTACGGCAGTTATCGTGCGAACGGACAGAGAGACAGAATGAACTCATAAACACTTTTCAACTATGTTGGAAAGTGTTAAAAATTATTGCAACATGTTTTCTTTGTCCGTAGGAAAAGTTATATATCAGCTTCCTGGACGATTTTTGTACTGACATATTTACTTTACAATTTAATATGATTCTTTTCTTTTTGTACAATTTTATCGGAGAACACTTTTAAACAACGAGCTTAAATTATCAAATGTTTCAGGTGTTTAATCTTCACAAGAACAGGAAATGTTTTTCCATCTAGCTTTAAACTTTGTTTCTACTGAAAAGGCTTCGGAAGCAATTTTCTTTTCTAAAGGGCAAATAGGAATTGCAATAACGTTTTCTTACGTTAGAACTCGTTTGCGTTCCACAATAGCCCTTCGCTAATTGTAACACTAAATTACTTTGAATTTCTCCAAAGCGTTTGCTGTCCTTATTCCCAATTGAACGTCTTGGATGTGAAACTTTTTTTTTAGTTACAGTTTAGTTAAGAAAGGTCTTTGTATATATTTGTAGGAACTTGGAATTTCAAAATTGACTGGGCGTTTTCTTGTAGATCAACAATAATTTTACTTTCCGTACAATACAGAGTAATGTATAGGAAAAGTATTGGAATGATGTCGAAAATCGCAACTCGATTTTTTGACGGATCACGTGTTTTTTGGAACGTACAGAACACAAAAATGCTATATTTTTAGCGTGACGTTTGTGTGTCTGTGTGTTTGTGCAATGTATGTAGCCACTCAAACTCAAAAACTAATTGACCAAATTTCAAAAAATTTTATAGGTGAGTTACTTGTAGGTGACCCTGCTGTTGATTAGATTTTGGTACGATTCGTGATAAAATAAACTGCTATTCTTTAATATGGCCCGTAAAAATAGAATATCCATTCCAGCTAAAAAACTAATTGACCAAATTTCACAAAATGTGGTATACATCACTTATAGGATACTCTGGTACTGATTAGATTTCGGTGCGATTTGGAAAAAAAGAATCATCCTTTTCCGGAAAGAAATGCCCTATTGAAATAGCCCGCATAAATTGCTAAAATTTAAAATAAAACACCACGTATGCTCGAATGTTTTAATTAAATGCTTGTTTATTCATAATTTTGGACGATGAGATGAACAAGACCAACTTAATACTCTAGAATTATAGTCATTCTCGAGATATTTCAATTTTTTCGCATTTTTGCTACGCCGTCTTTGAAAATATGTCCAGTTACTGAATGAAAACGAAAATTTCATTAAAAGTGCAAATTCAATACAATATCATATAATTACGCATGTCAATTTGTGCCATTAAACTCAATTTAATGAAATGTTAAAAAAATTAAAAGGAAACGAATTTCAGTCTGTAGGGAAAGCCATGTGCTGTCCACATCAGATTTTTCATTTTCGCATGCTACGGTTAGCAGCAATAGACAGTTTGTTCATGTAAGAAAGTAATTTTTGAAGGTAAAATTTGCATATATTTTGCTATGACTTTTGATTTTGAATAAAGAAACGAGTTTCTCGTGATTTTTAATCGGACGTTTTTAAACTTCAAGTTTGCATATTGCTAATATGACTGATTTATTAATACATATTTGGCTGGTTTTAAACATAGGATTCGAAGATAAGTTAGAGCTCAAAAAGAAGTAAATAATAGATCTTACTGTGCAGAAGATTATTTTTCAAGTCACCAGAAACATGTGTTTTTCATTGAAAGAAAGATTTATGCACTAAACCCTTGAAAATATTTTACAAAAATGTATTTCGAAAAATCGCAAATGTTATTTTACATGTTTTTCTTTTTAAATCAGACAAAAATATTTACTTATTATAATTTTTATTTTCAACAATTGAATATGTTAGGTTTAGTTACTTTCTTCATAAGTTCAACTTGCATATTAATTTCTAAGCAAATGGGATAATAACTGGTTTTGTAGTCATGCGGGCGGACATACGATTGAAACTGAGTAAAAATGATTTGAAGGAACTTTTTCAATGCTATTTAGACCCCTTGGTTGAATTTGTCCACATCTACATCGTCTACTCAGTAAATTAAATATGCAGAAATGTTTTCTTTCAAAAATATTATACCTTTCAAATCAAAATATGTCCTCTTGACTCGGCATCATTCCCCAAACTGAATAATAAATCTGCGCCGCTAGATGGCACTATCATGCCGATGGTCTCCTAAATATACAGGCTGACGCAACCGCCATTTTGACTCTGACCAGTCTAGCCAGTTATCCTGCTATTTCAATGGCGCGCGAATGCTATATGGCTGATATTTAGGTGCTTCTGCTTTAAAAAAATTGTACCAGGCATACAAAAAAGTTGTCTAGTATGTTTTGATTTTCATTGAGATTCCGAGAAAATTATGGGAAAGTAACCCTCTTTTCGCCATGTACACAGGGCCATAGCTAGGCAAGGGTCAGAGGGGGCTTAGGCCCCCAAAGAGACATACTTAGCTCCTCCCCGATAAAAATATTAGAAGAGATATGAAATTTCATCGAAAATATCCAAATTTTGCATAAATTTTTTTATGAAATTTTCTTTATAATTACTTCGTTTTAATTTAGCTGAATGTGTGGTTATACTGATGATCCATTTATTTACATATTTAATTTAAAATTTTAAAAATTATGACAATAGTATTTAGGATATTTTTGTATTATTGCTGGTTTCACTGTTATACATTTAATTACTTCGTTTTAATTTAGCTGAATGTGTGGTTATACTGATGATCCATTTATTTACATATTTAATTTAAAATTTTAAAAATTATGACAATAGTATTTAGGATATTTTTGTATTATTGCTGGTTTCACTGTTATACATTATAATTAAAATCAACAGATAAGTAGTTAAGAGTTAATATGAAATATAAAATAGTAACTGTTATGGTTTATAAATGCTAATAATTAATTGAATTTTTGTGAGCCCCTCTTTCAAGACTGTTGAGCCCCCCCCCCCTTTCTTGAATTTCACTCTAGCCCATCTTCAATTTCGTATCTGGATACGGCCCTGCATGTACAGCCATCGCTTCAACTGGGAATCAAGATGGCCGTTGTATATTTAGGAAGATTAGTTAAAGTTTTATTGATTCTCATATTACAATCTTCTTCCCTATTCTTCATCCCTCCCTTCTACACAATTCATATGATATAAAGATGCAACACGCTTTAGTCCATGGGAAAAGTATATTTGACCCAACGTTTTCGCTTATTGTTTTGAGAATATACTTCCTGTTTGAAATGTGTAATTTTTACAGTTTCATAACACTTTGACATAAAGCTTTCTATGACAAAATATCCAGATTTTCATTTTTTACATTTTCTAAAAGATAGTTTCTATCTGTAATATAAAATTTCATTTTAGATTAAAAGAAACCTTTTGCTAAAATAACCTAAAAAAATTATATTAAATCTTTACAACTCCATTCCTTTCGCATAGACGTCGCGCTTTCGTTAATGATGCTACTTAACTTCTCTGAATCCAAAGTGTTTGCTTCCTTTGTTCATTAAATGATGAAAGTGTATAAACATTTTTTTTCGTCTAGAGACTAATTTAATCCACCTAATATATCCCATGCTCGTGGCCCGCACGGTGGGGCGTGGCTGAGTTCCCCAGTTTAGCTTATTGTTCCCCAGTTTAGCTTATTGTTCCCCAGTTTAGCTATAGACTGATAATTTATTTTCTGTATACCTTCGAGGGGGAGCGGTTAATCTAACTCGGTTCGAGGGGGAGCGGTTAATCTAACTCGGTTCGAGGGGGAGCGGTTAATCTCTCATAAATGCAAAACAAGTTCATAAATGTTGTTATCTCCAATGAGAGGGCGATTGTTACCTTTTCCGTAATGACCATTGTAATAGACTGTTGGTATGTGTGGCGGAATCGGTGCTTACGATTACTCCGAATAGTTGTGCTGGGTGTCCCGAAGTCGTCGGAGTCACCAGAGAATAAGAACACTTTGGTTCTTAATAAAATTCATCTCTTGCTTTTCGGAAATACGTGTTTGTCGAATCGGCTAAAATAAATGAAGACGGATTTTCAACACAATCAAATACGGAGCTTGCGATCATGCGAAATATTTATTCTTCGCCATCATTATACAATCTATCACGTTCATGTCTCTGGAATGACAAGAGGCATGTGAGTGCTCCTGCTCTCCGTATCATCCCCTGCTCACCTCGCGAATTCCTATCAATGCCACTCCTCTGAAGGGTGTCTCGTGTGTTTTCCCTGGAGTAGAGTACTTTTATATATATCTATCTACAGACCACCCTGTTAATCAGACCACTGTAGAATATTCTTTCGAATTTTGCCTGAGAATTCCCTGACGCATAGATCTCCACGCGAACTCCATTCTTGGAATCTTAGTCCGCTCATGTTTGATGACAGGCCTTATGCCTTTATTCTGCCTCCCGGAGCAGATTCTGGTGGTAACAAAAAGCTTAATAGCTTTGTTTTCGAATTTTCCGCTGGGTTGCCTCTACTCGGAGGTCTATGACTGCACAAGAGCCAAAACATATCTAAAACTGCTTTTCTAAGGTTATTCTGGGTTTCTCACAACCACAAAGCGCTTGTACTTTATGATATTAACTACACGCATTAAATCATATAGTTGCCGATTTTATACCCTTTTGCAAAATTGTTGAAACACAAATAAATAAATAAAATACTGCTCCTAGTCCACACTAGATCTACCCGATGTCCCCTATTCTAAGCATTCAAAAGCTTCTTGACAAATACTTCTTTAATGATAATCATTCATTGTAATAATGAGTTACTTTTTTATTATTTCCTGTTCTTAATGACCCTTTTTCTTTTGAATATATTTATTTTAGGAAAATAGTGGTTTATAATCATTCGTAATTAATACGCAACCATTAAAGATAATATCATTAAAGAAACCAGCTTTTAGAATACCATTTTTTTCTCCGTGAGCATGGGAAGAAGGGAGAGGGTGAGCTAAAGCTTCCAAATAATTCATTCATCATTTGAATTTTATGTAAATTTTGGCTTAAAGCCTTAATACTAGATCATAAAAAATGTTATGGAGTATGTAGTCAATTTTTAGAGAGCTTATAATTTCGCCATCATCTTGATTTTTTGATGTATGTGATTAAAAAATAAATGCCGTTGGAAGCTTTTAATAATGTGTGCAAATATAATTGTAGAAAAAATTTCCCCTAATTCTTTTCACGAAAAGAGTTTATGTTAGCGTTTGTATTATTCGTCTTTTGATAAAAAAAATTACATACGAAATGCTTATTTATTTAACATTATTGGAGGTTCCGATTTTTTAATGAATTTCTCAAACATGCATTCGAATATTGGGAAACTTCCGAACATTCGATTGCGTCTGAAATCAACAGGGTTTCAGTATTCACTGCAATAATCGCACTAATTTCGTTCAAAACGCTTTAGTTATATGTGAGATAATCTCATCCTCAGACTCTCTCACACATACACATTACCTCAAAAACGTTCGATAGTTGAGGGATGCTTAAAACGATGCTCTTGCGTCGAAAACTATAATTGGAATTTTTCGCCACGTACTTTTCCAATACATTACACTATGTATGTAGGGAAAGTAATTACAAAAGGCGATGAATAAATTTGAGTTGGTATTAAAAATCTTGTAATCTACAGAATATGATTATATTTTTATTACTGGCGATATTTACATTCGTTTATAACATAGTTTTCTTATGATTTGTCTACCTTATTTTACGGATTTCAGTTTATATTTCGTTAATTTTTTGACGCAGTTAGCTGATATAACTTCCTCTATATTTCAATTTCATTTTTTCCTCTTTGTTCTAATTTGTTGCTTTCGTTTTCAATATTTTCTTATTTTTTTTTTTTGTTGTTGTTGTTTTACACCTGAATGTATCGCGCTTTTTAGTTACAGTTTAGTTTTCTCATTATTCAGTTGTTTCTGTTTAATCTGCTATCCAGTCGCTTACCACCATATTTTTGTTATTATTTCTTTCCTTTTGTTTGCTTGTTATTGCTTCATTCGTAGTATCCTACCTGTCGTTTCCCTGCCTCAATGGGACCCCCCCCCCCCTTCTTTCATTTTTCTCGATGGCAATGTTTTCCCCATACCTTCAGCTACGCGTGCTGGTCTGACTCAGTTGTCCATTTGAATTAAATAGTTCAGGTCGCGCTTTTCGTCGATCCTGAAGAAGTGAGTTGATTTTTGTCTTTGAAACCGGTTGACGAGTATATATTTGTGTTTGTGCTGCATTTGTTCCTTTTATACCATGTGACACATGTTAATAAAGTAATATGAAATAAGTAAATTCATTGCATTATATAGGGAAACTCATGTGCTGCCCACATCAGATTTTTCTAAATTCGTTATTCTGCATTTTCTTCTATACATAATTATACCCTCTACAAAATTATGCGGCACACTTCCGGAACAGTAAGAAGACATTTTTCCAACGCTAGTATTGCACAGTAACTTATTTTGTAACTTGAAAATGTTGAAAATTAACATTTTAATTGAATGAAAATTTAATGAAAATTAACATGCCTTATGTTCACTACGCTAACAAACCCGATTTTTCATGTGCGTGCATCAATATTTCAAAAGGAATTAACGTGTTTGATTGATTTATAGTTGCTTATAACTTATAGTTCAAATAAAAATGCACTGTGAAACACTTGATATCTTGTTTTAAAATATTTCGGGATTAGGAAATTTTAATTAAATTTGTGATTTAATTAAAATTCAAATAAATTAAGATTTAATTAGAATTAAATTAAGGATTAGATTAGAACGTAATTAATATGTAATTGTGATTTAATTAATATTTTAATTAAATAAATGTTTGTGAACGTGACCTGTTTTGTTAAAATTTTATACCCACAAAATGTATAATATTCGTCTGTACATTTTATTTAATTAAAAGATTAAGCACTTCTGAAGGCGTATTTTTTATTTATTTTTAACTTATTTAAGAAAACATCTGCAATGGCCGTCACCGAATAGCATTTTGTAAAATAAAATTCAACTTTTCTAATATCGAAAAGAAAATAACACTATCGATCCTTCAGACATTTCTTCTTTAAACATTTTCCAAGAGTTCAAAATATTAAAATATTAAAATTATAAAATCCTTTTCAAAATATTAAAATATCAAAATTACAACTACCTTCTCAAAATATTAAAATATCAAAATTACAACTACCTATTCCAAATATTAAAATATCAAAATTACAACTACCTTTTCCAAATATTAAAATATCAAAATTATAGCTACCTTTTCAAAATATTAAAATATCAAAATTACAACTACCTTTTCAAAATATTAAAATATCAAAATTGTAACTACCTTTTCAAAATATTAAAATATTAAAATTATAACTACCTTTTCAAAATATGAAAATATCAAAATTATAACTACCTTTTCAAAATATGAAAATATCAAAATTATAACTACCTTTTCAAAATATGAAAATATCAAAATTATAACTACCTTTTCAAAATATGAAAATATCAAAATTATAACTACCTTTTCAAAATATTAAAATATCAAAATTATAACTACCTTTTCAAAATATTAAAATATCAAAATTACAACTACCTTTTCCAAATATTAAAATATCAAAATTACAACTACCTTTTCCAAATATTAAAATATCAAAATTACAACTACCTTTTTCCAAATATTAAAATATCAAAATTACAACTACCTTTTTCCAAATACTAAAATATCAAAATTACAACTACCTTTTCCAAATACTAAAATATCAAAATTACAACTACCTTTTCAAAATATTGAAATATCAGAATTATAATTACGTTTTCAAAATATTAAATATCAAAATTATAACTACCTTTTCAAAATATTAAAATATCAAAATTATAACCACTCTATTTATAAAACTATGAGCTTAATCCAAAATCCAATTAACTATCCTTGTATGACTTGTAGATTCCACTTCAACGATAAAGGTTTGCAATTTAGTCCCAGTAGCTTAATGGTAGAGCGTCGGCTAGCCAGTTCGGAGATTCAGGGTTCGATTTCCGGTTGGGACAGCAAGGTTCTTTTCAGACTTTTAAAGTTCTAAAGTTCTACAACTTACTTCTTACTGTTCATAGCTAGTACTTTTCATTTATGAAATATAATTGTTGCAAACGTGAAAAACGGAAAATTTTCAACCTCATTAGACTTAATAAGACGATTCCGTACGTTATGAGCTTTGTGAAAACAAATGATTAATCTAGAAACTCGATTTCCTACTGACTATTTTTGTCGTTTACTATTTATATCTATCCTTTAGTTTAGAAGATATAGCGAATTAAAGTAAGCAAACGGAGGCAAATATAGATTTTTCGAAAAAAAAAATTGAGCAAAATATTAAATTATTGAAATTGCTTTTATATAAACCCTATTTCAGACAAAACAAATAAAATATTATATTTCATATATATAATTTTCATATATATATTTCCGCATTTATATAATATATTTTTATTTTATATTTTCATTTTAGGTTCGGAGATATAAACGTACAAAGTGTTTAAATTTTTTGTAACGCTTCGATTTCTGCCACAGATATCCCTACCGTAGATTTTATGCACATAAAATAAAATCATACTTTCGGCAAAGTTAACTTGACAGTAGCTATTATAAAAAAATTGGAGTCTCACATTTTATTTGGGGAGGAAAAAAACTTTATTTTAAAATATTTGCTTTTCTTGATGTAGACATTCTACGTGATTTAAAATGATGAATAAATGTCCTCTTTTATTCATTATACATTTGAGTAAGTAATTACATCAAATCTAAAATCAGAATCATCTGAAAATCCGTGCACAATCTTGTGTAGCACATTCCCAGGAATGTAAAAGAAAAATTTGGAGCAAAAATATTAATATTTGAAAATACATGTAGAAATGTTAAAAAAAAATTTAATTTTTCTGAAGAAATGTAACATTTAAATAAACATGTAGTTCAAGACGATATTTTTTGCCAAATGCTGATCATAATTTAATCCTAAATATTTTACAACCAGAATTTTTACTATAATATTTAAAATAAAAAATATTGTTAATAAACACACTGTATCCTCTTAAACACGTTTACAATTTTCAGCTCATTTTAAAGCTGACATTTTTTAATAACACAGACAAGATACAAGAAATGTTAGCAAAATGTCCTTAGATGGAAAGAGAAATCTAATAACTCAAGGGACACTCTGTTTATAATGCGCTAGCGTATCAAATGCCAGGAAATGGGATGTCAGTGCTGTATCTGTCACAGAAAATGACTTTTGTAATATCTTGTCAAATAATGAAATAAAAAATATCTGGCATGACAGGCACATTACTTCGCTTTTTATTTTATGTTTTACTTTTCTTACTATAAATAACTATACATAGCATATAATATGCATTCGGAAATGATTGTTGAAGCTTCGAAAAATCAAATTTGAGTTTCTGACGGATTACCCATGAAAGGCGTACGCTAGAGCAAAGGTAAACCGTTCTTTTAAAACGTGTGCGTGCGTGTGTGTGTGTGCAATCTATTCGAGCTCAAAAATATCCAACATTTTTAGGAAAAAACGCAGTTAGATGATTTGTACTTTTCCCAGCATTCAATAGATTCTGGTAAAATTATTGGAACAAAGTCGTTATAGTTTCTGAGAAATCCGAACGCTTTTTAAAGGCCTCAATACCCCAACGGGGCATCTAACCGCGGATTCTCGAACTGCGCAGCCGATGCTTTATCCATTGAGCTACTGGGTCAAGACTTCAACTTTTTCTTCGACACAGATGGTAAGACCTACCCGAAGGTGCAAGGTATTTTTACAGATGACCAGGACAGTGTCACCCAATTTAGACCGGAACCCAGTGAGGGAAGCATCTACAGGGACCGTACCCTCCTTTCCCTACCACCAAACTCTCGGAAGGTGTTACGAACGAAGACAGTTTGGACAGACCCGGGAATCGAACTCGTTTCGTCCGAGTGCATTTTTCTCGCGCTAACCACGTTCTGTCTTAGCCCTCCAACTTCTCACTCAAGAGGTGTAGAACAGTTATAAGGGACGGCTTGTCACATTTTTCTTCGACCCAGACCGTCCGACCTACCAGAAAGATAAAGGCATCTGTTTGGACGGCCAGGAAGTGGTCACATATCTTCTTGTCAAAGTGTGCCCTATAATCTCCTCCTTTTAAAATAAGACAGACATGCAACTGGCGATGTCAAAGAGCATCTTCGTATTCTGTGTTTTTTTTATTCTTCATCCTGTGGTCGTGATGTTAAAACTGGTCCCATAATTCGAAGCGTCCAACCCCGAAAATTCGTAAACGTTTTTTCCGACTATCATCACCATTGCACCCATGAAATCATTGCATCTAACCTGCAGAATTAATTCGTTTAATCATTATTGTATCCATGAAATCATTGCATCTAACCTGCAAAATTAATTCGTTTAAGCATTATTGCATCCATGAAATCATTACTTCTAACCTTCAGAATGAATTCGTTTAAGCATCGTTGCATTCGTGAAATCATTGCGTTTAACCTGCAGAATTAATTTGTTTAAGCATCATTGCATCCATGAATTCATTGCATCTAACCTGCAGAATTAATTCGTTTAAGCATCATTACATCCAAGAAATCATTTCTACTAACCTGCCGAATTAATCCGTATTAGCATTATTACAACGGTCTCACTGCCCCAACCGGGGATCGAACAGCTGAGAATCCTCAAACTATGGGATACTGGGGAAAAATTTCCAACTTCTTCCCATTGAAGCAGACCCCATAACTTTAATGAAATAACAATAACAAAATATTAACTGCGTCACTCAACACGATTTTCTTATACTAGCAATAAGAAAACTATACTAGAAGAAAAAATTTTTAAAAATCTGATGTGGGCAACACATGACTTTCCTTATATAATGTAATAAATTTACTACTTTTACAGTAAAAAAATAGGTTTTTCTTATAGTAGATACTTATATTCTTTCCATGATATTGAATTTTCGACAATGAGTCGTCATTTTCATTGATTTAGCGTCATTTTTATCCATTTGGCGAGATTTTCGTTAATTTGGCAACATTTCAAAATATCGTCAAGTTGGCGACATTCCGCCAAATTCGTCGCCAAAATCTCGCCAAGCGTTATGGACGAAGAAATAAGTTATTCCTACAGCAGATAAATGACTATGGGCGTTTAAATACAAAAGTATTACTCAAAGTATCTTTTTTCATGAATGGAACGAGCTAGATCTACGAGAATGATGTCACTCAATGTATTGCATGGTATTACATATAAAAAGTGAACCTGTTTCTCAATAGGAAATATATTTTTTTATTTTATATGACTTTTTGATAATTTTTTTGAAAAGTGTGCAATATCTCGAGAATGGTTCATGTTAGCGTCCTAAAATTTATGTCAATCGTTTTCTAATGAAAAATTACGTAAGAAATGTCTATTTGCGTAACTTTATTAGCGGTTTTGATTTTTTGACGAGTTTTTCAAAATTTCACACGAAAATTTAGGGGGGTTCTGAATATTCGATTGCGTATAAAAACAATAGGCTTCCAGTGCTTACGGATTGTGACTTTTGTACCAAATATCGTTCGAATCGGTCCATTCGTTCGTCAGTTATCGTCTCCACAGGCTCACTGACACACACACACACACACACACACACACACACATACTTTCACACACACATACTTTCACTTCAAAAATGTTCGATTCGTGATCAGGGATGCTCGAAACGTGCTCTCCCGTCGAAAACTCGAATTCGAATTTTCGACCCCTTCACAATACTTTCCTTATACATTATGTATATAAGGAAAGTAAAAATCGGTATCATGTGTCCAAATTATTACAACTATAACATGTTAACCTTCACTTTAAAGGAAAAACACATTTGAAAAAATCTTTCGGTTGATACCACATTTGACAATGTACCCCTAACTTGGGGTAACTTGCTCCCAGAAAGGAGAAGGTTGGCTAATAACGTCGAGAACAAAAAAAAAATTGTATGGTGGCTATTTTTCATAACAATGACTGGAAATATTAATCATTGAGTCAGATATAAACTATTCTATGATTGTTGTTATTTTATGATTATACTATGATTATATTAAATTTTGTCCTATGCTGCCATATTAATAAAATATAAAATTTCAAATCAATTTCGAAGTTTTCGTTCGAGTGTAAAACAATTCTATCTAGTTCTAGATTTTTTTAATAACATATATTCTTAAAACATATTTCTTAAAACATATATTAGCATCAAAATCTCGAAATCGAAAATTTTCAGAAAAACAACAATTTATATACTACGTATCAGAAAGTAAAAATACAAATACATTATTTAATTTCATTTTCTAAATTTGTAGTACATAATATAGTTAACATTTTCTCTAACAACAATTTTAAGATATGCAAATGCGACGAAGCGTAACACTTTGAATTATAAAAATAAATTCAAATGCTATGTTATAAAAACTAGTAAACAACTTTTTTTTGTAGGGGGGGGGGGGAGGAATTGCGATTTGACCAATTGCAGAGAAGATATGCTGTGAAAACATGGAGGTGTGTGGTGGTGGGGGGGGTGGTGGGGGTTGGGGTATAAAGAAATGCTATGTTTCTTTTTCGTCACACTGTCTTAATTTCCAGCAATTTTATTCTTAATTGCAAACGGTAAAACCAGAAATTAAAGAGAAGGTTTATTTATTTTTTTTATATTGTAATATTATACGAGAGCCGTACTGAAGTTTTTAGAATGTGCAATACCAAAAATAACAGCTTCCAGTGCAGACGATTTTTTTTTAATTTGAACTTTCACGTGAACATTGGCTGTTAAAGAACGAGAAATGCTTTAAAATTATTTTTACGAAGTCGTTTCGAAGTTAATAAGGTTGTAATAAAGCATGAATTTAAGTTGATGGGATTTTTGAGCGATGATTTATTATGACTTTCGACAACGGTTGACACACGGGGGTGGGACAGCTCAGCGGTCATTACGCGGGGATTGCATTCGGACTATCCGAGTTCGATTCCCAGCTCTGATCAAACTGACCTCGTGTTTACACAGAGTACAGGTACGTCAAATATGTGGGTTTGTAAGTTGTTGCGAAAGGGTGATGGTAGAGAAAGGAAGGTACGGTGCCCATGGATGCCTCCCCCCACTGGGTCCCAGTCTAAATTGTGTGGCACTGTCCTGGCTGTCCAGACAGACACCTTACACCTTGTTGGACAGTCTGGGTTGAAGAGGAAGGGTTGATATAGCAACAGTGTGTTAATCTAATGAATTCGACTTTTGGTGATGAAGCACCATCCAAATCAAAAATAAAATTTACAACTGGCTTATGGCATTCCATCTTGGACGTAGGAGTTTCAGTGATGAATTTCATGAAAGTCGACCAATAACTGCTGTGGCGCCAGAAAGTATTGATGCTGTTTAGTTATTTTAACTCTAAACAGTTAAAAATATAAGCATGGCGTCCTTTCGGTCTGAGTGCATAGATTGGGACAATAATTTAAATGTGAGTCTTTACACTTCCTTTACTACAGTTTGTTAAGTAATTTGTAATAATAGTGTTGCTAAATATGAACAATTATTGTAACTGTAAGCAGAGGCGTAGCAAGGTCAGGTGGTACCCGGTGCGTAAAATTTCTTGTCCCCCCTCCATTGAAATTATTATTAAAAGAAGGAAAAATAAGATACTTACAGTTGCAAGTGTTATTTTCTAGTTTATTTACTGTGAGCACTTTGTCCTTGATTGTGTGTGTGTGACTTTTTACATTGTGAGCATAAGCATTTAAAACCTTTTTTTTCCTAACTTTGCTCTCTGCAAATTTTGAAATCACATCATCAAAATCAATTCCTTTCGCTACATTGTTTTCAATTAACAAGATAGCTAAGCCAGAGAGCCGAGCTTGACCCATGGGGGACCTAAGATAACTCTTCATTAATTTTAGTTTTGAAAAACTCCTCTCACATGATACTACTGAAACACATAGCGTTAACAAGAATCTTAAGGCTAAAGTCAGATTTGGTACAGAATCTGAAAGTTCATATTCAACAACAAGCTCTAAAAATCTTAAAGAAGATCATTCCAGAGAATCTTCTTTTGAAACTTTGGCAGCTTGTAGATGTCATGTTAGTCGTGGAATCTCTCTAAGAATTCAATCTTCAGAAAGTTCATTATAGTTTACGACTAAGTTTTGTATTAACTGTGGAAGTTCGTTTTCTGAAGTTGTGATCAGATTCTTGGGCTCGAGAACTGCAAACCAGGCTGATATACTTTCCATGTCTTTGCAGAGATTGTCGATTTCTTGATAAAACCTGTCAATACACTCCAACATTGATTTTTTCAATTCTTTGTTCAACGTGAGTGGTTCATTTTCAGCCTTTTCACCAGGCAACATTTTCTTCTTTCTGACGGTTCTTCTTTTCATTAAAGGAATGTCCATCTCTTCACAAGTGTTCGTTGCAAACTGCAGTGCTATCTCCACGATATTATTTCTTTTGTCTTTCAAAAACGTCTTCAGACTTCTCATTTTGATAATACATTTCTCAAAACTGATTCCAACGATTTGTAGGTATTTTTGAGTGTGGTTTACTTCTTCTAAAACATTACTCCAGAAATACAAAAAATATAAAAAAGAAAAAAATCACATATTGCTGGCAAAAACGTTTGCGCTGCTCCTCTGGTATCAACAGTTTCTGTGTTATCACAAAGTTCTTCTATAGCATCAGTAATTTTCTTGAAATTAACATATACAGGTTTTACAGCTTCGTAGTGAGCAGCACTCCATCTTGTATCTGGAAGTCTCTTGACTGTAACTCCAACATTAGTTATAAGGATCGTCCATCTGTGTCCGGAAACTGTAAAAAAGCAATACAGACTTTCTAAGGTCCCAATAAAGGTTACACATTGTGAAGCGGTTGCAAAAGAATGCACTCCACACATATTAAGAGAGTGATTTGTACAAGGAACAACTAATGATTTAGGATTAAGTTTACGAATCCTCGCTTGGACTCCAGAGTGCACTCCAGCCATTGTGTCATACCCTGACAATGTGGTATACAGCCCGCCCTGTCCAATTGTCTTTATAATGTCTTCTGTTATGTCAAGGTCTTTCTTTCCAGTTAACTGAAAATAGCCTAGAAATGACTCATTTATTTCTACTCTTTTATTCTCGATATGAACATATCGAATTGTCGTTATATCAAAATATCGTTATTTCAAAAAAGTATTGTGAGCCCCCAATTTTTTTTATTTTAAAAACACATATTTTTGCCATTTTGTCACCCCCCTCAGTGATGATACCTGGGGCGGTCCGCACCCACCGCACCCCCCTTCCTACGCCACTGACTGTAAGCTCTTTGATGAAATTTAAAACGATAAAGGAGTGTCAAATAAATCAAATTAAAATTATAAAAATGTTATTGTTCTATATAGTCAGTCTTTCTTGATAAAAGTAATAATAGTTGTTTTTTCGTTTCAGCTATTGCTTTTGCAAACTATTTTAGTTAAAAATTCAATGTTAACGAGCTGAGTACATATACAACGAGATAGGCACACGACATAGCAGTACAAAATTGCTGTTTAACCTTTTCCTTACGGGTGGGACAGCGTCCATCCCAAACGAAGAACTTCTCAAAAGGACAGGTATTTGACATACTCTGTCCCAAACAGTTCAATCCCCCCTTTGCAGACATTGCCGTCCATGGACGTCAATGCCTGCAAAGGCGGATGCACATGGCTCGACTAATTCAGACCCAGCATCCAGACCAACAGGGATGCTAAGATCCATTTTGCTATTCATACCAAAATACAATTGATATCTCTTTCTTT